>BGZK01001327.1:0-171188 GCA_005406025.1 Eumeta japonica
TATATATAAGACTGGTTATGATGCATGATTGATGTTTTGAGTGATCAACGTTAGTAAGGAGAAGCAGTATCCTTAATTTTACTCGTTTCGGCCCAGGTGCGATAGTCAACGCGATAAGAGTGTTCTAAAAATCCCATTTTTGGACATTCCCCTGACGAACTTTGAATGGAGAAAATAATTTCTCAACAATTAAAATAATTTAGTCATGGAAGTAATCATTATTTCGACTTAAGAGTAGATGTTGACTTTTCCAAATTTACTACATATCGTTGATTAATTTTCAACTTTTTCAGGAAAACCATAATCGTATAAAATAAAAATGACCACACTATTACATACAATCATTGAAAAAAAAATATCTTTGGACAAATATACACAACACCATCTGGTCCAAAATTAAACGAGGCTTGTATTATGGTTACCAAATACTTGATATAAATCATAAATACTTTTTTTTTTGTAAATATGTACATATAATACATAGAAACACCCAGATTCAAGACAAACATTAATTTTTAATCAAATAAATAAATGTTTGCCTGGCGCGGGAGTCAAACCCACGTCCCCAGTCGCAGCGATTAGGGTCACTACCGATTGCGCCAATCAGACAGTCGATGCATATAGATCGGTTATAATATTAATTCTTGATTTTATCACTCTGAAAAATATGAGATCTATAAAACTGAATCGTGAATACAAGGCTTAACGCTAGATACTGACGTGACGTTTTCATCGCAGGTTTCGCGTTGGGCTCGCTGGTGGGCGGCGTGCTGTACACGTGGGCGGGCGGCGCACGCGCATTCCTGACCATGTCCGCCGTGGGCCTGCTGGCGGCGATCGTCCACGGCGTGCTAACTCGTTTCGTTAGCGACGTTCATCAGACGCATGCGGCTGGAGAAACTATGAAAGGTATGCCTTTTAGTGATCAGTACGGAGGCCTTACTGTCTCCACGTCTGTCCGTCCTACATTTAAAAGGCTTCATCTTTTGAACTGTAATAGGTTACCGGTTGACATTTCAACAGATTATGTGTCATCACGGTGGATATCTTGACGAGTAATAATAGAAACTTAAGGAGCTCCCCTCACAAGAAACATGTTTTTTTCTTTAATGATAATTTTAATTTGCTTTTGTTGTATTTAAAAAAAAACAGCGATACATGCTAAACACAAGCATCAAACTTATTATGATTGTTGTACATACTCTAAAGTATGTAACAACTAATACTAAAAACTGGTAAAGTGCAAGCAAGTTGGGTTCATGCAGAGGATTCCGTACTGATACAAAAAGGAAAAATGCATTTTGTTTTGTAAATTCATAACACAAATATATTGTGTTACGATGCATAACCCTCTGTGTGCGTATTGGATTGGCATTTGGTCCGTTTTTACACTTCGTAATGTAAAAGCAAAAACGTTTATGATTTTTCTGGCCGTCTGTTTGTCTCAAAAACCTTGTAATTAAAGGGGGGCCAATATATTATTATATTGAGTTTTCATTAAAATCATTAGAATACATTCCCTCCTGATAATGGAGGACATTCTATGCTGGCGCTTGCGCGGATATCCGAGAACGAGGAATAGAGAATCTACACAAGAACTTATCTCATTCTAAGATTAAAAATTTTGTCGGCAATTGATTGAATGTCGATGATTTTGAAATAAGGTTCAGAAAATAGTGTAAAACGTAATACAAGCTTAAACCATTTCAAGTTCGATATATTTTTATTTTATAGGTGATTATGTAACATTTGAAATATCTCATGATTTTTTGAACTTAGACTTTGTCACGCGTTCGGAAGGCAGTTGCCCTTACGAAGATGAACTTAAGGGTAGTTATTTTTTGATCTCACCATACAGAACCACAGTGAATACAAAACATTGTATTGTGTGAGGTGTTAATTCGCGGAAATCCATAGTAGACGCTTGCCTGCAACATGCATTAACATGCAGCATGCAACCCACCGCTGACCCTCGAATCTGCCTCTCCACTACGAATCTCTATCCAAATGATTGAATATTGATTCCAGAGGATTGACAGATATCGAACACCTAAGCAAGTGTTGTTTATTTTTATAATTATCTAATTCCGAATTAGGAATTAGGCAGATTCAAGGGTCAGTGGTGGGTTGCATGCTGCATGTTAATGCATGTTGCAGGCAAGCGAATACAAAACAATTAATGAACGAAACTCTCAGAGGTCATAAATTGAATAAATTTCACCAACCATACAAATCTATAGAGCGAATGTGTGTGATGGAAAGGTTATCAAGGGTCGCCCAAGAAAATCCCATGCAAGCTACATAGGTGACAGATTAAAAAAGGGTCAAATTTCAAGCACACGAAACCGACGAGCTTGCATGAAAAGATTGATGGATGTCAGTGAGGCAAGAGAAATATGCCAAGATCGAACCATGTAGAAATCTATAGTCTCTGCCTACCCTTCTGGGAAATAGGCGTGAGTTTATATTATTGTTATTAAATTTCACGGTGGTTAGGCAAAGGCACACCACGAATCGACACGGTCCATAGATGCCGTTCTATCTCTGTTTCACTGGCATTATGTACAAACTCGTCGGTTGATGGTACTTCACTACAACGCACGAAACTCTGCCGCTGTGAAGTTAGTTACGGAAGCGTTGCAATGGCGTGAAATTGGAACGCAGGAGAGGAGAAGGAAGGTTAGGGGAGCGCTAAACCTGCACATCATATCATTCGCAGGTAATTCAGAGCGGCAGAGTTTCGTGCGTTTACTGTAAAATGTGGCAATTCTTTAGTTTGTATGGTAGGGCCACGTTGTGGTCCTCACTCCTTTACCGCACTCTCACGGAATACATATATGAAGAAAAAGATTCCACTGTTGAATTTCGTCCAGTGAGTGAAATTTTCGGTGGCCCACTCCCCCTCCTTCGTTCATCCTATTCCAGCCCGAGAGGCCGACAATGCACTAGTTTGGGCGGCGATGACAACCTTTACTTATTCACTTTCCGATGGCTCGCGAGCTTGTTTGCTCGTCGAAAATACCATAAAATTACCAAAATGTCTAGTATACATTTTGCCGACCCACCCATTATGATTATTCACTATGGATTTCTCGCGTTGGTCTACTTTTACCCATTCTTCCCCGGTGGATGGTCCGTCGCAACGTACCTTTTTCAACTCTAGTCGCTACACCTTTCATACCACACCGTTACCTGACTTCGCTTGTCTTATATCCATCTTTCTACATACATATATTACGCGGGATGGCATATCCATTGCACTGATTGTACTGACGCGTCTTCTGCCGCCCTTAATTTTGGTTCAATTCGATCACGAGGACCAGTACTCCGATCTCGACAAACCGACATGCTCGCTGCGAGATATTTAAACCCATCTTCACGAAGCATGCGATCCCGTTCCCAATTAAAATGCCATCTTGATGAATCTGATAGGTACCTAAAGCGATTTAATACTAAATCAATGTAGTTCAATAAATGAATGCATACACCTTGCGCACTTTGCTAATCCAGCATCCACGTTCAATAATAAACTAGACGGTGTTGTCATTGCCTCGTCTTCGAATCTATGGTAAGGCTGAATCGGCTCAAGAGCAATCAAATCAGATCGATGCCGAAAGCCCTCGATCTGGTTCGGATCTCAGCGCGATTACCTTAGTTCTAGAACAAAAGGATTGTTGTGAAATTCGCACGACAAGAACATCACATCGGAATGATGAGTTCATTTTCATGTAAAACCTGTGTCGTCTCCAGCTTCGAGGTCGGCCACCGACGAGGTCGCGCAGCAGGAAAAGGAGAAGATGCTGCATCACGACGACAACCCGAACGCCGTGTACAGGGACACGGTGGTCGCTCTGGACAGCGATAAGTGTAAGAACGGTGATAGGTTATGAGTTTGTATACAGATATGTGTAATATATATTTAATTCCGATCATACATATAGTTAATAATTATATTGACCATTCGTAAACATTTCTTTTTCAATAATGGGCGAAGTACACATGCTGACCATGATAGGGTCTTTTCTATATATATATCAGATATGGTTCCGAAAAAATATCGCAAAACATTGGATATTCTTTATAACTCGAAAATAGTAGAAGTTGATAATTTTCTAGATACATCTTCCGTGGATAAATTTAATTCGATTTCTCTTGAGGTGCTGTACGCTTTATAAATAAATAAATAATTCAAATGATGTACGGTGTAATTGCAATGTGCAATATAAAAGCAGTAAGATTTTACTAGGAACAGATACATATCTGCACACTTGAAGTCTATCAATCTATGAACACATAGAATATTTTGTTATTTCTGATTGTACTTTATATTGTTAGTAATTTTCATAATTTTTACCGGATCTGGTTGAGTTTTAATAACTGTAATATAATTACATAGCCATTGCAATGAATAATTTTTACACGAGTCTATTCACGATAATATGCCGCCATAATTAAATGTATATAATATTAAATTACTGATAATAATTAAATTTAATGCGCCTGATGTTTCTTTTATAACCCTTCGTCATATTTTAATTCAAACACTCAGCTACAGATGTCGCTCGAGGCATTAGATTAAGATGATTCAGGTTGAAAGATACCATCTGCGATACAACCTCCTAAAGGCTTTTCATCGTAAAATGTATTATATGTGATATTTATAAATATTTTATTTTGTAAAAATTTTTATACACATATATTATACACTAATAGTCAATGTTGTAATTTTAGACTGGGCATGTAAAGTATGGAAACGAGTTATACTTTTGTAATTTTGTGTGCTAGGCTAAGATTTGTAATAGGGGAAACATTTGTACCTTTTCTTTTTTTTTCTCGTGCCATTTGTTATTTCTGCAAGAATTTTACAATTGTTACTTAAGTAATATTTTATCGAATTTTCGAAAGGGATTATTCAGTTTATTTTATTGTATGTTTATACAATAATTAATTAATTAAACCGTTTTCCAAGTATGTCAAGGCGGGTGATTATTTGGTATGAATAAATTTATTCTGATTAATCGTTTGGCTAAAGCTATACAAATTATCGTTTGGCTGAAGCTTTCAAAACGTGTCAAAAGTAGGGAGGATGTGTATGGCGAATGCTAGTCCGAGAGCCGACAGCCAGTTAACAATCTACCATAATCTACCTTTATATGGTAGTTGTCAAATGTATTATATGATAAAATTGGCACTGGACAAGTAAAGATTTTTACTAAGAGTATTATATATTTTTTTATCTAGCTAGACCGCCATGGTGTTCATATTGTTTTTATTTAAATTTTTTATCAACAATGTTTGTTGTTATCATTCTATGATGGAATTAAGACGGCGCCTGCGCTGTTAAGAGTCAGAGAAATGGTTTGTTTGATCAAACCCACCAAGTGCCTACCTAAATCGAGATTTAGGTTTATTATTAGCAGTTTCTTTGTGATTAAGCTATTTTATATTGCGTATATTTGATTATTTGGACTGCTCTAAAAGCCATTGTAAGCGCCATCATTGAGGCAATAATGTAGTTGTATATTTTTTTTTCGAAATTATATTCATATACATAATTATTTTATGAATGTACATGTTAAATATATGAACAAATTGTTTAATCGTGTTTCATTCCTGTCGTGTGCAAAATACACTTCAGGCTACCATTTTTGAAAAACGCGTCTTAAATAGCTTAAATTTTACATCTTCCACAGCAAGGGATCACTCTGTGTCTGTCAGCCACGGCGTTTGGTAAAAGCCATTCCAGCAGAAGCATTTCCAGAAAGAAGAATATGTATTAAAGTTGGTATTTCAATAAACTGAACAGGATTGTAGATGAATAAAAAACATTATTGTTTGCATCAATTTATTAGTAAAAATTATTTATGCATAACATTTATGCATTCGGTGGCTACATACAACTAATAGTGACTTAATCCTTACACATCTATATTGCATCTGAAACAGGAGTCCGAAGTGTGAAATCTATTTCGAAAAGTACAATCGAAGGTTTTATTTTAGCAATTTATTAACGAAGTACATTTTATCCCGGGCTAGATTTTTGTATAACATATCGGTACATAGATACTGGAAAAAATACCTTGTTAAGCCCATTAATTGTAAAAAAAATATTTCTAATTATGATTTATCAAGATTTTGCGATTTATAAGTACATCCCTTTGACATATATTGACAGTTGATTAACGTCAATTATGATGGTGTGGTAATAATCTTCCATCAGAGCTGTCACTCACAATTTTTTTTTTCAATTGTAGCATAGATGATAATCTTTTTATCGACCGTGTTATATGTTTTGCGATTGTTAAACTGAAAATATATTTTTATAGGCTTTTAAAAACACAAGATTGCGATAATTCGTAATATATAAATCTTTTTTTTTCTTGATTTTGTATTTTCCATAATCTGTACAACTGTCTAGCCCTGGGTGCAATATTTTGCGAAATGTCTTCTTTATTTGTTATTTAACGAAAATGGAATAGCATTTCTAATATCCGTTTCAAATGCCAATTATAAATTCAGAATACAAATTGGAATATTAATATTATTGCATTTTTATTGTTTATTTATATTAGAATGCTAATTAATTTGCTTTAGTCTGAATTATATGAATAATAATGTTAAGGATTCCTTTTTAATCAGTGACTAAAATCTATATTTGTAAAAACATTTGCATTCAAAAGTAGCTATGCCTCGTAGAGTTCAAAGTATTTTTGCATAGCAAGTATTACATATGTAAAATAATCTATTATATATTCTTGTTTATGTACATTTTTTTATGAAATTATAGAAATGGTAATATAGAAAAAAATCAAATAACATTTCTGTTCAGGTATAACATCACCATATCTTTCCATGTGTTATGTTCATCTGTTCATCTATTATAGTCAATGATCACTTCGAGCCAAAACTAAAAAAACTAACCACATGAAAATCATGTAATGTATTGATACAGTACCCCGGTTGTCGATAAGATAAAAATATTCTTTTTATGTGGTGTGGTTTATGTGGCCAAAATATGGTGATTGCTAAAAATATAAGCTGGTAGGGTAAGTTGAGAATAATTGCTCAAACATCAACTTTAGAAAATTGCAACATCAGGTACGTTAATAAATCTAGCTCCATGGTTGATCCGCTATTGAGTGTTTGTCATTGTTAGTCTTTTTCTATGATTTTAAAAAGACAGTTTTTTTTTTATTTTCGCTATACCTTCGATTTTATTAATCGCTTTACCGATTTTATTGAAAGAAATTATAACAAAAAATCGACTGTTACATTAGCAAATACAGAGACAATTCAGAAATTTTGGCAATAGGGAAAGGAAGTCATATCACGTCACGATTGAATATCACACAATCCCTTTTTTATTAAATTTCGTCATTGATTTTCTTTGATTACAAAATGTGAGGGAATAATAGCTCGTTAATTATTGTTTTTTTTTTTGTACTTTTCATGAGAATAATCTATACACAAATTTTGATATTTGTGTGAAAATGGATTAATTAATGAAAACTCTAACAATATGATAACACCCTTACCAATACCAAAACGTTTCCAAATTGCACTTTTAAAGGCATATTTCTTTTCTTAAAAGAACTCACGACGGGCCGCCATCTTCACGCTAGCTCCATCATACGGGCAACTTTAAATTTATTAATATACGAATATTTATCTATCTTTATTAGTAGTCTATCCTTAAGTTTGTGTTAAAATATATACTCTATGCTTCATTGAGTTGTATCGAGTCATGTATATTTTTGAAGTGTGCCTTTGATACGAACTAAATTCATTTATACAGAACGTACCAATGGAATAAAATGTATAACCAGATTTGTCAATATTTCTTAATGACTCCCTATTTGAATGTTGCAAACTACTCGAGTGAACCAGGATTCAGAATGTATTATTGTGTTGATTGGACTTTGGCTATGTAGTCTAAAGCTCTTTGAATGGCTGGCGGTATGGGCGGCGGCGTGGGCAAGTGATCGCCTATTGGTTGGAACCCATTTGCGTCTGCCGTGTACAGGAGATGTATCACCTGTAAGACGAAATGCTCTTTTTTAATTTAAACGTTAAAATATACAGTTGTCGAAAAATAAATAAGCGTAATAGTATAATGTAATGCGAAAACTACCTAAAAGATTATTTTTTGGTCCTTCGAGCCGGATTCTTATAGTAAATACATACCTGGCCATCAGGAGCGGTGTATTGGTATTGACCTTCGACCACCAGCTCTGGTTCCTGACCTGGAGCATCCCTTAAAGCACCTCGCTGTTCGTGATATATTCCACCTTCTGAAATAGAAAAAAAAGTTTTTTAGGTGAACAGGTTAGCGTGAATCAGCCATTGCCTGTACGATTGTTTTATTTGTTTAGAGCATTGAACATCATGTAAAAAAGTCATGCAAGCATTTTAACTACATCAAAAATGACAATGATAACTGTCACCAATTTTTAATGCCTAGTATATTGGTTAATAGCAAAGAAAAATAAAAATTAAATGTTTTCTTTTTAAAGAAAAATTCGCCGGTACTGAACACTTTACATTGCTCGTTTTCTTTATGTTTTTAATGTATTTGACTGAGAAGAAAAGAAAAAAAGATTGCATTGATGTATTTTTATTTGTATAATACTTGTATTTTTATTTGTTGCCCTCTTATGCAGATTGTCCTAGCTTTACCATAGACATAATGGCATAATTTTGCATATTAGCAAACAGACTATAGAGGAGAAAATGTCATAATATTGTTAATGTTTCTTAATATTCTCATAATCTTTATATTTGTACGACTAGAAAACTCAAATTATTGTACAGCGTAATTTAAATAAATATGTATCAAAATTTTCATCTGCTTGCAACAATGTCTGTAATTTGATTTCATTGGTTAAAGTTTACAGGGGTTATTTATAAAATCACACTTTCTTTGAAATATTAACTCTAATAACTTAAGCACATATTTCTAATGCCTTTGTTAACCTTACAAAATGTTGAAATAAATATAAATTATAATTAGCCAAATAAATATAACCCGCCCAACAACAAACCAAATTTTTGCGTAGAATGAGGTGTGACCTCAAGAATTATGAGAAGAATTAGACCCTCAAGAATTAGAATTATGGTGTTAATTGTCCTAAACAGATATTTTTTTTGATCTGAAAAAAAAATAATGTAAATGTTATGTTAATTAATTTAAAAAAATAATATGACGTTTATAGACGTCATATATTTTAGTGTGCGGGTTATTACCTATTTTAATTCTAACGTGATTGTTGTTGATGTCATTTCAATAGATAATTGACTACAAATATATTAAATATACATATTTTATCATATTTTAAAATCATTGATGTTTCAATAAGACAGTTTCAAATAATCAGTTTTTTCATTAGGTTATATAATTATTTAATATATTAATTTATTCATTTGTTTCTTTTTTATTTAATAAATAATGTAGCGGACTTAAAGAAAATACGATTATAACTAAAATATGAGTGCTTTGAATTGCTCATTAGACATACACACACACACACACACACACACACAGAGAGAGAGAGAGAGAGACAGAGAACACTACAAATTTGTGACGTCATTAAAAAATGACGTCACAAATAAATATTAAAAAGTAGCACCATATAAAATACATAATAATAAACTCCGTTTTGCAAGAAAAAGTTGGGGAATAATTTTTGCTGGCTTACAATTTTTCCTTTGCTGTCAAATGTCATAGTTCTGTCTTTAAAGGCTTCATTAATATATTTAGGAATGCATACTTTATAGTCGGATATTAATACGGAACCTACGCTGCGCGCACGCACTTAGTTATCTTGTTGCAATATGAATATTATAAAAAGCCGGACAAGTTCGTAAATCATTTTTAATGTTATGAATATTTTGCTGAAGTTTAATTTTATAACAATATCTAGACGATATACAATCATGATTATCTATGCAAAATATTCGGTTGCATACCTACAATTAATTAAATACTGTTGATTAGTTACTGCGCCTTTAAAATAGAAACGATTTTTATTAATTTAAATATTATTTTATCTTCAAAAAACATATTTTGTTTTTATTTATATCAACAAAATTCATGTACATTATGAAAATATATTGCCTGTGTTTTACATTGAATACAATCCGTATAACCGGCTAAAGGCGATGTAGCAAAAAATATTAGAATAGAGACGGGCTTTAAAATTTTCGTCCGTATGTCTGTTTGTCCGTGTGAAGAAGGTTGTATTTGCAGCCACAGAACGGATTTAATTTCGCTTGGCTCAGAGCGTCATATAAATTTTGTGAAATCTTATCATGAAAATCGGAAGTCTAAGTATAAAATGTCAAACATAACGATGAGTTACGGACGCCATTAGTAACAGCATAATACTTATGGTTTTTCTCTAATAAAAAGGAAAAACGTTTGAGATTATTCACAAACATGAAGTAATGATTTCTGTTCGTGTTAGTCGCTAACAAACTGGCTTACGCAGTGTTTAAGAGTTTGGCCTCAGACCACAAATTCGAATTTAAAAACTGCAGCCGTCGCGGGACGCCTGACAGATGTGAAACATCGGAACTACTCTATATAGATCATGATATACTATTTTTTTTTTATAAAAATGAAGTTTAAATACAAATGGAAAATGTGAAGAATAAAATACTTTATTTCAAATGTAATTAATTTAACCATAGAAAACTATATAAACACACACACACACACACATATATACACATTTTTCATTTGTATTTATAGTTTATTATTATTAAAAAAATAAATTAGTGCATATAATCTATATAGAATAGTTCTGATGTTTCACATCTGTCAGGAGTCCTGCGACTGCTACAATTTTTAAATTTATTTGAATTTGTGGTATATATATATATATATATATATAAAAATGTTATTTTTTTTGGAAACATATTTTCAATGTTATATTTTTGTTGAACAGAAGGAGATTATGAATATTTGCATAAAGACGCATGATCGATTCCATACGGTATATAATACAACACTACACCAATATACTAAAATTGTATACAATATTATTTCTCAATAATAGTTTCCGTTCTTTCATTTTACATTTAAAATTAAAACAATTAAATATTAGAAGAATAATATATAGGATAATATATAGGATATATATATTATATATCCTGCACAGCATAGTTATGTCTGGTAATGTGTACAATGTGTATCAATATTTTCGCTTGTGTAACGCTTTTTCGTTACGCTTCGCGATCACCAACCATCACCCACTCCGACTCGCCACGCCGGCGCGCGCCTATACATGTTTCACATCCAAAATATCTTTATTTCACAGGTCATACGTATGTAATTTTTAATATACGCCATTATAATATTAATATACTATTATCATATGAATTCACTACTCGTTAAAAGACAGCTCTCCAAGAACTACCAGCGAGAAGCTCGAGGGTACCATATAAAGATGCAGCCCGATGAGAGCCCGAGCCGGTTACGTCCGTGGACTTTTGTCAAAATGATGGGAAATTTTATGATACCTTTTTTTTTTTACCAAGTTTAATAAAGATCTTCAGCTTGTATAGGATACCGGGTGAAGCAAGGTAGGGTACAAGGTTTCGGGTCCAATCTTGACCACGGGAGAATTAATCGATAGCTTTTTGAGACGACTCGTTTTAAAACGCACGCTCTGCTCCTCAAAGGCGGGAGGACATGTTAATCATTCGATTCCGGACTTTGTGTTCGCGGCATCCGAGCCGCACACCCGTTCTGAATTGAGGATTGAGGGGACCCTGGGCAAAAATCTGGCGCAACAATGTGGTGAAGGGTTATTTGATCGCGGTTAAGATAAATGAAAACGTTTAATTTTAAAAGATCATCAAACAAACAAACATCCGATTTTTATATAATTTCTGGGTTGTCAACGTGAGAGTGATGAATTCTAGTTTGCTGTAATTGTTTCATTAGCCCGGTGTGTTATCGTGACGTGTGTAACGTCGTCACGGCACGCTATGACGGAGCGGCGTGATGCGCCCGCCTGACGCTGCACTCACATTTTTTTTTCTATTTCGCACCATATCCCGGGGCGTACGGTCCAGAAGCTACACTTAAAATTAATTGTATAAATTAATTTTTTGTATATACTATATTAATAGTACATATTAAAATATATGAATAGTTACGTTAGGGGACACCCGACAGATGTGAAACATCAAAACTGTTGTATTCTGTATTATTTTATATTATATATATATAGATTTATTATATATATATATATAACAATGTATACCGTTTTACATACTGTATTTAGAAATCACTGTTTATTGTTATAAAAAACTTCATCACAGGAGGAAATACAAGATCAAACGCACACGCCGTAGTTCAAAAGAAAGCGTCTCCGAAGTGTGAGACGCTCGGTATTATCTCATGCCAAAACGTCACCCCATCCCCTACCTGCGCACAGCGCCAGACGCAGACGGCGTAGGCCAAAACCGAGCATCTCCTGAATTTCGAGATGTCTTGGCTTTACCCCAGTTCAATGCAAATTTTTTACATCAAAAATGTAAATAAACATGTATTACATTTTGAAATTGAAACTTTTTTCTTAAGACAGAATGCGATTAGAAGACTTAAAAGATTTTCAAGTTAACGATAATGCAATTTTGTCACAATGTGAACGTCACGTGACATGCAGCCAGAGAAAGCTATTCTATCCGTACATTACGGATAAGCACGGATATAGGAAGGGCAATCGGGTGCAATTCGATTTGTCCCCATTAACTCCCGGCTGAAGCATTTTTGGCCGATTAGAAATCTTCTAAATAGCCATAAAGACATTACTATTTTTTTAGAAGTGTCGTCCTCGACCCACCACTGACCCGCGAATGAAATTCTTTAATCGCGCCTGGTTTGCGGAACCCTA
Source organism: Eumeta japonica (assembly GCA_005406025.1). Taxonomy (NCBI): domain Eukaryota; kingdom Metazoa; phylum Arthropoda; class Insecta; order Lepidoptera; family Psychidae; genus Eumeta; species Eumeta japonica. Next base: position 12,903 of record BGZK01001327.1, read on the forward strand.
AATACAGAATGATAGACAATAGATAGTGTTACCTGTCTGCAAGGCCCATCTGTAGGAGCCGTCCGCGTTTGGGCCTTCGAAGTCGTTCCTCACGATCGCGTCCCGGTGCTGGCACCGGCCGGAGCTGATGACGCCGAAGATCTGGAGCCGAGAAAAGCGACGTGGTGATCAATAGTTCTTATTGAAAACATCTCTTACGGCGTTCAGTAATCGTCGGTGGATATCCTTTTTATGCCCTCAATTGCCTAGGTATATAGGTGCTGTATGAGATCTTATTATTTATTCTAGAAGTGTGCCCGTCAGCATCATAGCGTAATATGTCCCGTTCTCCGTCCGTCACAATAATAATTCTTAATATAGGCAACAGGAAAGAACTTGATTTGAAACTGCACAAAAAACTTCATACATACCAGCGGTGCCCGACACATTGTAAGCGCGTAATTTTAAATTTTTGCCTTCATCCATTTTTTATGTAACAATTTCGGATTGTTGCTCCGAGCTCAATAAAATTTTCCCATGTAAATCCGTTCATTAGTTTAGAAGATTAGCCTATTCGAACATACAGACAGACAGAGAACCGAACATTTTTAAAATAACAATTTTTTTTTATTCTACCCCTCTCTTACATCGTCCACAATCAGCTCACTCGATGTACAGATCGATGTACAGTTGGTTCTAACAATTTTATTAATTACGTAGGCTTAGACGAAAAATGTTTCAAATCTCGGTATAAAATTAAGAAACAAGACTTCAAAGAATTCAATTTGAATTGCAACGACAGACCAATAATTCCACCGTATATATAATTCATATTTATTTAGCAATAAACACGCGATTGCGTAGTAGACAAATATGAAACATGAACACTGGCTTATCAATAGTATATCAATACAAATTCAATTGTATTACAGTAAAAGGAATTATTTGCTTTTCTGTGGCCACAAAAAAAGGGTTTACTTATTGAAAATATTTGTAACATTGTTTAATACTAGACAGTTTGCCATAGACACTGCCAAATTTAATACCTCCTCGCGGGCCTTCGCAATTTATTGCGCAAGCGCCACAAAATATTTCGACTAATGTCTGCATGCATATACATCTAATTCAGAACGCTGTACTATATGGTAAATTATGCATAAATTTTTGTGCAATTCACCTTGAACGGTTATTGCTGTGTAAACATTCAAGCGCGATACGGTTTCGTAGAAACGAAGATCCTGTATTATTATTACAAGACAACATTGTCGGGACAAAAATAAATATAAAATAAAATAAAAATAAAATTAATAAGGTCATAGATATGTCTTTTCTTTCTATAATTATGTGATAGACTAATAGAGAACAAGATGGTTTGTCACGGCAACAGTTGCTTATGTTCATGTTCAACAGTAAATATATGAATGCAAAACAGCCATACACAACTTAATATTTATTTTTCTAGTCTATACTGTACCTGTGTGAACATTTTTCCTTCATATATAGTATAGTATACCGGGTGTAAGGGACAACCCTCCGTAAACTGATAGGGTGAATTCAGACCCTTATTTTTAATCAAAATCCACTGGAAATTTTCTCAGGAAAAAAAAAATCTTTTTTCAGTTAAAACTACTTTATTTCCATGTAAAATCACATTTTCTGTACGCAGCATTCCATTTTTTGTAAATAAAACAGGTAAAATAAAAAATTCGCTGTGCTGCGCGCCCGCGTGATTTAAAAATGGCAGCGATACATTGCTTAGGAGGTGATAAAACAGATCAGTTTTCTTGGATTCCCTTAACTTTCCTGAAACAATTTCATGCGCGGATCATCTTAGTATAATACACTGAGTTCACTCTATCAGTTTGCGGAAGGCTGTCCCTTACACCCGGTATATCATCTTTTGACTTCAATTGTGGAAGAGCGGTGCTGTGGTCAAATTGGTACACTTTCACAGAATACGGATGTAAAATAACGTTTATTGTTGGAAATGAACATAATCAAAGTTTTTTGGTAAGAAAATATCTAATTCGTATGGTGATACAATTCAGAAGATGCTGAGCTCGGATGTCCAGATACTTTGCTACTAAACGGGTTACGTCAAGGTGCGGTCTGGTGTGTCAAGGCAAAGTGATCATCTCGACCTTCCAGAGATGGCGCTAAATACAGCTGCGTTTCAATCGTTTTTAATCCGATATCCATAGAGAACACAACCATATAGAAGAACACGAAAAGCATACGTTTATCAAAATATTTTTTTTTTTGTATATGCGCATACATCGATATGTAAAAAGTATGGGATAGTATAGAGTGTTTAACTTAAAAACATATTTTAAGTTAAGTTTAGTGGTGAGAACATCGGTCGTAACTTTAAAAATCCGAGTTCGCTTCCAAGCCTTTCCAACTGAGTGCGGTACAGACTCGTGCGCAGATCGAGACGATCGGCGAACATACGGGCGAATCATGAATGTGGTGATTGTGGTGATGCGGAGTTCAGACGCGATTGCATCAGTCTCGGGTATAACGACCGGGATAGAAACTCGAGATTTAACCCGCGGCGATACGGGCGAAGCCGAGGGAATTAAAATACATAAAAATAAGGACTTGTAAACTTTCTAACAAACTGCAAGGCGACCACCGATACAAGACAGCCTGAACCAGAGATAAATAGATTTTAGTATACGCGAGTTCGTTCAACTAAAACAACGTTTGACCGATCATCGCCAGCCAAACTTGACACTTCTAAGTATTTTTCTTTTATGGGAAAGGTTTATGCAATCTACTTTAGCATTCGTTCCTGACTTCGTCCGCGTTTTGTGCTATTTAACCGAACTATTGCACCGATTTAAAAATAATAATAATTTACACATAGAAAGCTGCGCTTTCCGCGAGTAATACAGCCTGAAGTTTATTCTGATACTAGCATTCGACCCGGATTTGTACAAATCGGAGCCTTGTCCGGGACGGGGGGCGGGGTTGAATCATGTATAGCACCAGGATTAATATGGAAACTGGGATCTAGACGGTATCAGAAAGAGCTGAAAGATCTTATAATCAGACCTCTATGGATTTCCACTTTTAATGTTGCCCGGTAATTCACTTTCTCGACGAAGAGCTTTTCCAAAGATCTTATAACAGAATCGACAATCGGCTTGTATGCTATTATATTATGATTGATTCTTTAATATTATGTATTTTATAAGATTTTTCCGAATTGATTTTAGTTTTAAAATATTATATACTAAGAAATTTTGTAATTAGTAACTGTGAATATATTTAGTATGAAATCAGCAAGGGGGCTGATTAGGTGAGTGATTTCATGATTTTTTTTCAGTGCACATTCAATTTTTAACAATTTCAAAACACTTTTTTTTATAAATTCAATCCAAAAATGTACAACTTCTCGACTTGGTATTTTAAATTATTTAATTATTATGTTTTACTTAATTTCATAAGTGAAATAGAAATATACACATTTTATAATAAATACCAAAAATTTATATTAAACTTTTGATAATTGTAATCCAATTAAATCCTGTAGTCTAATGACATAGCCAAGCAAGACCATCTAATTTAAAATATTGTAAATTTTATATATTTACCGTTAAATAGTCCAAATAAAAAAAGCGTTTTTTTACTGACGCTATATACATTTATTAATGTCTTTATCTAAATTGTAAAAACAGCGTAAGTGTATTAAAAAAATAGAGTGTGTCATTTCTGATGCGCTGGAGTTTACTCCTTAAGAACTCATTATCTTGGAATATATACAACACGTATACAATAGGCTAAGGAGGTAAACTTATCTCTTATAATACTGAAAGCATGTATGCTTTTATTCATATTTATTTATATTGATCCGATAAAATATATTACATAAATCAAGTTACGCAATAAAAGTACGAAACTTCTAAGCTCCATATAAAATAAATTGATAACAACGGGAATGACATTTAATACATCGAAAGCTTTACTTATCAGCGTTAAAAATAATACATATGTAAATCAGCAATGGAAAGAAAACACACGCGTTCAATGTAAGTAAGGTGCGTGAATGTGATACACAATTAATATGCAACGTAACGACTTCACTTTTCGTTAACACTCGACTTCGCTCACAACCGTACAATTAGCGTACAGTAGGCTATACCTACACAAAAATCAATTTTCGAGGTGTAAACTATGATAAATAATAATACTATATGTTTAATCATAAACTGATTTATCTAATTAATTCCTTTTGAATATTAAAGACCGTCGAATATGACTGTCACAAATAAATAAAATGGCGTCACTTTACAATTCATTAACAAAACACTGCGATTTTATAAAATATATTTAGAAAATATTGTGTTTACTGCAATTAATTGAAATTATTAGTTTATTTTTAAACAATTTAGGTTTCATGTTTTCGTGCTTTTTCTTTAGTTTTATAAAAAAAAAAGTAGTAATTTTACTACTAATTATTTAATTAACGCTTCCGATTGCCGTGGGCGCCTGTGATCGCACCGATTATTTTGCGTTTAGGCTCGACCGATAAATGTAGCATAGCGTGTCTTGTTGGCGATCCAATGGTAGAGCAAAAAAATAAAGTGAATAATTCAATAGTATCTCACACGCAATAAATGTGAAATATTCGACATTTTGCGCTGCAGAAGTATAGTAAATGATCTATGAAATTGAACTACCGTTTCTATTTCGCAAACCGGCCAAGTGCGAGGCGGGCTCGTACACGAAGGGTTCCGTATCAGCATACACTAACGTTACATATTAAAAGATATGTATATTTTAGTAACAAACAAGACAGGTGCTACAAAAATATGAGATTATTCGTAAAAATATATAAAATAGAAGACGCAGGGACAAATTAGCGCAGGTCTCACACTTGACCGGTTTTAGTTATTTATAGTTTTATTTATTCATTATAGTTATACTAGCTAAACCTCTGTATGTACGGTCGAATAAAGAGCGCCGAAAAAATACATTTCTCGTATGGGGACCCTTCCTTTTGACTTTTTTAACTTTATTTCGTTTAAATTGTTTTTTTCGAGTTTATTGGAGTTTGCTCCTTAAGAATCGATTTCATATTTAGGCCCGGGGTATGGAATTTTATGGGAGTAAAATCAAGTGATAGATAAATGACGTTACGCTATCGTCATGGTTACTGTTTACATTTCAATCAGTCAGAACGTGACAAATATAATAGATTTTCTCCACGAATCATTGTTACTGTATACTGAAGGGGGTTCAAAACTATTGAAGAAACGTTACCATGAACTTCCACTTTTACTTGGTGGAGATTTTAACATTGATTTTAATAAAGAAGATGGTTTCCGTTTAGTACAATTTCTGAAAGATGAACTGAACTTAGATTTAATTTCTGACAGAACACTAGGGACAACTAGGTATGGTACAACTATTGATGCGATGTTTCACGATTTATCACACATGTATCTTCCGACATTCATGTATCATATTTTAGTTACCATAAACCAATTGTTTCAGTGTTTATGATACCGCTATTGTTCCTGTGATAAACATTACGCAAGATAACGTCAATGATAGAGAAAATCAATCTTACTAAAAATTTTATTGTATAACAATTATTTTCAATATTTTCTTAAATGACGAATTAATTGTCTTACTATTAACATAAATAAATGAATTGTGTATTATGCTTTGAATAATATAATAGATTCTTTCATTTACCATTATACTAATTTATATGTACGATATCATCTTAAAGCAGTAAACTCCATTCGTGCGTCGGTGCTGACACACTTTTTTTTTATAGCGGACATAGTTATACACGTTATGTGAAAATTTCGAGGGTCTGCCTATTACGGTTCAAAAGATGCAGGTCTGTTGACAGGGCCTAAACAGTAGGGTCCCGTTGGCACTCCTGGGATACGGAACCCTAAAAACGGTCAGCGTAACTGTCAGAACTCTCACGCGGAACGAGCATCTTCAGCTTAAGAAGTGTCGATTTTTTAGGACGCGTTAAAAGCTTACAGCGGAACGTCTGTTGGTGCAACGTTTTAGCGAACGGCAGGGTAAAACTGTCGCTGTTACGTACACGAGACGGATCGCCGGCGAGCGGCGACAAGTTGCGCAACTCCCGCGTGTGACGCTGTCGAGTGAAGAGTCTCTCGGGCTCTCGTACCTGTCACACGAGTTGACGGCCGACGACAAAACCGCTTAGGCCTTGCTACGGAAGACGACTTACGTTCGTTCAATAATGATCCATAGATCGTGTCGCACGTTAAGGCGGCGAGAGGTGGTCAATAATGAGTGACAAGAAGGGGGACGAGTAATACACTTTTGAATGTCACACGTATAAATCTAAAATACTAAAACTCTAGACTTCAACTCTAACCAAAAACAATTTCGCTGTGCCCACAGTGTCATACGTCTGTTTGACAGTTTCGTAAATTTTCTAAAATGTTTGGTTTATTATTCATTTTATGAAAAAAGTTCTTACGTAAAAACAAATAAATTAATTTGGTAGTGCTGTTTTAATTTGGCAATTTTTCAGCTCAAAATTTGCAAAGTATGTGACGTCACACCAAAGCGGCGGGGATCACACAAATGTGACTACTATGATCTGTAACAAGGGCGGGGCGGGGGCGGGGGCGAATCCAAGAAATCATGAAATTCATGTGACGTCATAGATGGTCTCTTATTCCCAATATGGGGTTAGCAGAGGCAGCACACTTGACACCCAACCCGCACGGCATGCACGCGTTGAGAATGACCACGGGTGTAAGTAAGCACCCCGGAAGTGTGGATGCTGTTGAATTGTACTTAAGTCTAGAAAACTCGTCGTGTGCGTTCAGAATCGAATCTAAGTCTTTAGGATTGAACGCGACATGTTCACATGTTCGGTGAGGTCCCGACAACTTACCCTTAAATAAATTTAAGTTCATTATTAAACGATCTATCAAATTGGTAAAAAAGGTTTTTATACCATTTCCGATTACTTTTAAATACAAATGTCCGTGGAAGTAACCAGCTCCACTTCTTATAGGGTTATGTCTTTCTGTAATTTTTTGGTTTTCATTGTTATCGTATACGATTCAATTTAAAAACAGCTAACCTTCAAGTTTTTTGCTTTTTCTTCTTGAGGGTAAACCAACTTCCGAACGAGTGGTAAATTCATATTATACCTATTGATGTATTTCTCGCAAGAATTATGTATAACCTATGAAATTAATAGGTTTTTAAATTTGAAAATGTCTAGTGTTTTACCAAGGAGCCACGACTGCTTTATTACAATAGAAATTTATCTAGCGTTGATGTTACAATATACAAAAATTCGCGTTTACAACAATTTTCTTTTAATTATCGTATTACATTACACAGTTTTAAATTATTTGCAAAACGTTGCATTACACAAATCACTTTCACAATTCCTCTTACGTTAGCGCTAAAAAATTCATAATTCAATTATTGAGGCATCAATTTATATGCAAAAATGTTATGCAAGTAGGAAAAAGACAAAAAAAATATTTGATGCAATATGATGCACAGCGAGAAAGTTTTGATTTTATAATATCTATGCAAATAAATATAATTGAAATTTCCGTCTGTGCCATTTCAAAACAAATTCAGAAATACACAACTGGTATTAATTTTGCAGCAAACAACATTGCAGTGGCTCACATTTTCAAATCCAAATGTCAAAAGTCATTTTAAAATCTCGATATAACGCTTGTGAGTGCCATCTAGCGGATTAAAACTGTACGTTTTGGGCGCACCAATCCAAATAAATTAAAAGAAAAACATTTTTTTTCACAAACAGACAGACAGACCAGAAGCGTAGCGTACCTTAGCAGGGCCCCGTATAAAAAAATTTTTGGGGGCCCTTAGGAAGGGTAAAGATTTCTCATAAAAGAAAAAAAATTGCATAAAATTAAAAGAAATGTCCATTCATTATAATTATCTATCTGTCACTTTTTCAAATTTTTTACAAACAATACTAATCTATATATATAAAAGAAAGTTGTTAGTTACACGATTTATAACTCGAAAACGCCTAGAGCGATTTTTGGAATTTTTTATGGATTCGTCTGTGCTCCGGATAACAAAATAACCATTAAAAAATTGAAAAACTTCATTAAAAAATAAGTTATGACCTTATTATTTTTATTCATACATTAAGTACTAAAGGGCTTTGTACGCCATCTTCGTCGTTGCCATAGCAACCGTAATTATTTATGTGCGGCGGATTACATTAATATTTTTTTTTCACTGTCAAATAGATCATAGTACGTCTGTCATTTAAAGCCAAAAAGTTCAAACTTCAACCTTATCACTTCAACGTGCTTTCTTAGTTCATGATCGCTGTTAGAACACACGCTTTACGCGGGAGAAAAGTAAATTGCTTTTTTTGACTTTTGTCATTTGTGAAATAAAAAAAAATGGGAAGTTTTTATTAATTGTTGCTTAGGCACGTTGAGGACCCCCGTAGTACGGGGGCCCCGTATAATCGATACGGCAGATACGGCGGTAGCTACGCCCCTGAGACAGACACCATAGTTTTAGACATAAGTGCATTAAGTGCAGGTAAGTAATAAATTTTTTTTTATAAAATTAATATTATTTTAAATATTTGTTAAGGTCCATTGTTTTTTTTTTCAACATTATTGTTTTATGCATACTGTTAATTACTGTAATTATTTCATAACGCAAATTAGATGTGGTGTTGTAACCGTCAAACATTCTCAGTTTATGCAAATAGATTGATAGCTATTTGCATGGAATTTTCATAATAAAAACTTAGGACATACATCGAAATGTGTTGTCAATAATTCAATACATTCGTAGATTTGCATTGCAGACTGGCAGATTGGTGGATTTCAACATAACACTTCTTGGACGGTTATGATATAGCATGGTTACTTGAAAAACAGCGACCAGGTGGCGCAATCTGTAAGCTAAAAATGCTATAACACAAGCTAACAAGTTACCGTGTCCGCTCCTACTTTCCAACTTTTAAATCTCCATCTGACGTCACCAATGAAAGGCCATACGTGGCTCGCTTTGTATCTCGCGTGCGATAAGCAAAGCTTTTCGACAAAGAAAAAAATTAAAAGATTTAATCATTTTTATCATATTGTATTATTTAAAAAGCTCACAATCCACAAATACTTTTATAGACCGTCCACAACTACATATAAGATCTGACAGTAGACTTAAAATTATCTATTTCGTCGTTTTTGATTATAAAAATTACATTTTCGTTATTTATTTTCTTATATATTCGAATTTAATAAATTCAATATAATTCGACAAAATTCACTAGGGATGTTTCAGATCAATGAAAACAATAGTATTGTGTCATTCCTTCTGTTGGCGTCAGTTTAAAATCACTGGAACAGCAAAAACTCCCATTATTTCATTACAAATTGAGGATCAGATACCAGGATCGGGGTCGGCGACCGCCGTCGCTCGTCCGTGACCGGCGGCTTAACTTACATCCCGACATGAAGCGAATAGTTTGATTCCACTCGAGTCAAAAACACATCGGTCAACGTAAACTGCTCTGAACACGGCGTGCATCTGAACTTCACTTAAATCACCTCTTATGCCACGTGGGTACTGTCTTAGCTGAGTTGATGTTTTAAATGCACTGCCGTGCTGTAGCAATGTCAGTTCGTGACAGATTTCGCTCGAATGCCTTTAGTAATGTGCACACGCGTCAGTATACTTTTTTGACGTTATTATAAACACGATGAAAGTGATTGATAAAAATTACAATTAAATAGAATATTTATATATAATAAGAGAGTAGAGAGAAAAAACCTATATATTAAAGGAATTTGAGAAAAATCATTCTGGAAGCATTAGAAACAGACAGAATATATTTAGGTGGTTTTTTTAGGACTTTTCCTGCCTATTTGTCTGTGCATTCGTTCGCGATTTCCGCCCAAAACGACGATATTATTTGACGAAATAAAGCATGACTTTGGTTGTCATCCCGTTTGGCTGCTATTATTTTATCAGCCAAAATCAGGAACAAAATCGGGATAACGCCTCCGAACGGTCGATATAAAAGAAACGGGAATTCGTTCTGTGTACACCCGAACGAACTGAGGGCGATAGCTAGTTTTCGACAAGTGATAACAGTCGCATTTAATTCAAAGCGACTTTATCTATAGAAATCCATTGGAAAAATATCGACACCATCAACAAATCAATCTCTTCTGTTTGAGATATGATGTATATGAATATATATGATTTTATATTATTGAAATATTTGTGATAATCGTTGGGACATACAAACTCGACTGTATACATATCTTGACTGTCTATTCGTTCTCCATTCAATGTGTCTATGGTTTTGGACGTGTGACTGAAATTAGTAATATATGTCAGTTCTGTCTAATTCTATTTAAAAACTATTTGATGTCGGAATTATCCCAAAAGTGTGTATGTACTTTTGGGACATTCTGCGACATTGCAATAAACAGTACCATACAGTTACTCAACCCATCGGTGACTCTGGAATATCCAACGAATTGAATATCGATTAAAGAAGATTAACACAAGGGCAAATTCGGGTTTGGTGAGGGGACGGGTCATGGTGTCATGACCCCCGTCTTTGTCTCTGTCTCGCCAGCCTGGGTCTCTGTCTCGCTAGTACGGGTCTCTATCACGCTAATGCGGGTCTCTGTCTCGCTAGTACGGGTCTCTATCTCGCTAATGCGGGTCTCTATCTCGTTAATGCGGGTCTCTGTCTCGCTAGTCTGGGTCTCTGTTTCGCTAATGCGGGTTTCTGTCTCGCTAGTCCGGGTCTCTATCTCGCTAATGCGGGTCTCTGTCTCGCTAGTCCGGGTCTCTATCTCGCTAATGCGGGTCTCTGTCTCGCTAGTCCGGGTCTCTATCTCGCTAATGCGGGTCTCTGTCTCGCTAGTCCGGGTCTCTGTCTCGCTAGTCCGGGTCTCTGTCTCGCTAGTACGGGTCTCTATCTCGCTAGTCGGTCTCTATCTCGCTAATGCGGGTCTTGTCTTGCTAGTCCGGTCTCTATCTCTAATGCGGGTCTCTGTCTCGCTAGTCCGGGTCTCTATCTCGCTAATGCGGGTCTTGTCTTGCTAGTCCGGGTCTCTATCTCGCTAATGCGGGTCTCTGTCTCGCTAGTCCGGGTCTCTGTCTCGCTAGTACGGGTCTCTATCTCGTTAATGCGGATCTCTGTCTCGCCAGCCTGGGTCTCTGTCTCTGCTAGTACGGGTCTCTATCTCTGCGCTGGTCCGGGTCTCTGTCTCGCTAGTCCGGGTCTCTGTCTCTAGTACGGGTCTCTGTCTGCTAGTACGGGTCTCTATCTCTGCAATGCGGGTCTCTATCTCGTTAATGGGTCTCTGTCTCTGCTAGTCTGGGTCTCTGTTTCGCTAATGCGGGTCTCTGTCTCGCTAGTCGGGTCTCTGTCTGCTAGTCCGGGTCTCTGTCTCTGCTAGTCCTTCTCTAGTCCGGGTCTCTGTCTCGCTAGTACGGGTCTCTATCTCGTTAATGCGGATCTCTGTCTCTGCTGGTCCGGGTCTCTATCTCGCTAATGCAGGTCTCTGTCTCTGGTCCGGGTCTCTATCTCGCTAATGCGGGTCCTTGTCTCGCTAGTCCGGGTCTCTATCTCGCAATGCGGGTCTCTGTCTCGCTAGTCCGGGTCTCTGTCTCGCTAGTTCGGGTCTCTATCTCGTTAATGCGGATCTCTGTCTCGCTAGTCCGGGTCTCTGTTTCGCTAATGCGGGTTTCTGTCTCGCTAGTCCGGGTCTCTATCTCGCTAATGCGGGTCTCTGTCTCGCTAGTCCGGGTCTCTATCTCGCTAATGCGGGTCTCTGTCTCACTAGTCCGGGTCTCTATCTCAATGCGGGTCTCTGTCTCTGCTAGTCCGGGTCTCTGTCTCTAGTACGGGTCTCTATCTCGTTAATGCGGGTCTCTATCTCGTTAATGCGGGTCTCTGTCTCGCTAGTCCGGGTCTCTGTTTCGCTAATGCGGGTTTCTGTCTCGCTAGTCTAGGTCTCTGTCTCGCTAGTCAGGGTCTCTGTCTCGCTAGTCCGGGTTTCTGTCTCGCTAGTGAGGGTCTCTGTATCGCTAGATCGGCTCTTTATCTCGCTAGTCCGGCTCTCTGTCTCGCTAGTGTGGGTCTCTATATCCCTAGCCTGGGTCTCTGTCTCGCTAGTCCGGGTCTCTGTTTCGCTAATGCGGATTTCTGTCTCGCTAGTCTAGGTCTCTGTCTTGCTAGTCTAGGTCTCTGTCTTGCTATTTTAATCGAATTAGAGCCAGTCTTAACCAAACCTCTTATGTGTGACTACCCCCCCTCGATTCGAAGACTGGATCACTTAAATTGACAGTCATCGAAGTTCTAAGCGAGTGGTGAATACTTTCTTTATCTTAATCTGTATAATTAGATTCTAATCTTTGCGTACGTTTCGTGCCACATAAACGCATCATCGGGTAAAGCCAAGACAGTGGCATTCACTGGGGTACCAGGAGTATTAAAACTGCCAACACATGCACTTCCGACCACCTCGCGTGACGTACGCCCGTGCACTACGTGTTTAGACAGACATAAAATACAGCCTTAGGACTGTACTTTGACATGGCGAATATATCTAAATAAAAAAAAAACAATCAAATTAAGAGGGTTACCATTTAAAGCGACGCGTTTTTCTTAATTTCATTTTTCCGTTTTTGATTGATCGTAACTATAAAAATACACGCATATTTAACACTTGAAGTGATTATAGCGGACATTCTAATGGCAAATAATGAAAAGCGGCCAAGTGCGACTGAGGATTGTGCTAAAAATTCTGAAATGAATTAAATCTTTTTATTATATATGTATATATATATAACATAAATATCGCGTACTACACGAGCCCGTACAAATAATTCGCAGAGTTTTCTGCGAATTATTTATGTATTTTTTTTTTAATTCTCAATGATTTTTACTTCTTCTCTTATTATACAACATTTGAAAACTCGGAAGATCTAGAACAGTTGTTTTTTTGTTAGAGAAGATCTTAATACAGCTGCGCATGCGGTGCGCTGTGAGGTGCCAGTACAGGCAGAAGTATTTTATTCAAAATTCATATGAAATACTTGCCGACCTTTAGTAATATTGGCGCTATTTTGAAGCTCATTTTTATTATCACTCAATGTCACCAGACGGCTTTGTTTCGTGATTTTTTATTATATATCTAATCTTCTGTATCAACTGTCAACATATAGATTTAATATATATTTAATTATTGCGGGGAAACAAAAACCATAATTAATCCGTCAATTATTTTTTAGACTATAGTCCAAACAGTCTAGAATATACTAGAATATAAAATTGATATGTAATAAATGTGTGATTTCCCTTAAAAGGGGATTCAAACATTCCGAATTTATTGCAATAATATACGTGACGTTTATGTAATAGTACTGAACCCTCGATGGATTCGGCTAGCACTTATTTTCTGAACGTCAAAGACGTTGTATAACCTCAAAAATCGTGAGGCGTCGTCAGCGATTGATAAATTAGTGATGTTCAAACGATTCCGATATCGTTAATAAGAAGAGATTTTGCAATGCTGAATATTCACGACCGGGAGGTTCCATGTCTTTCTGTATATTGCTCATTACCTTGTGAATTGAGAAATACTTATATTTTTCTATCGGCATAATTTACTGTTATGCGCGGACGAGGTGTTGGCGCAGGCGCAGTCGCCGGCATACTTTTTGTTTTCAATTCAATATTTTTAGAATCATATAAGTAATTCAATAATATTTTATAATATGTATTCAAACGATAATATTATTTTATAGCGTTTTAAGGGGCAAACGAATATGCGAGCCATCGCAGAGCCGGTGATCACCGCCGCCCATGAACACTGTCAACAGCGTGTTGCCGATCTCTTTGAATGAATAGGATGTTTGATAGAAGAGCGAGTGGGTCGACAGAACTTTTAGGAATGAATAGGATATCTAATGGAAGAAGGTGGGGGCATTGGAAAGTCACTCACTCACCGGACGAAACGCAACAATGGAAGCTGTCAATTCACGCCCGTGTGCTGTGGCCTGTGAGAGAGTGATGTTTCACCGATCGAGCCGGCCCGCTTTTGTGCCGCAGCTGAATTGCCCCATTATTAATTATTAATTTACCTCATAATTCGACTGACTTAATTATCAATAATCAGAAATAGTTCATTATATTGATATTAAAAAAATAGCAACATTTGAACCTCCTTTTTACCGTTGGTTGCCAGTAATACAAACTATGGCACGCAATTATTAGTAATATTAGATAAAATTCCGTATTTATTTAATGTCTCCAGAATCTTACAATTGGATTTTATTTTCCAATTTTCGTATGTAGACTCAATTTACTCCATTTTAGAATAATGTTTTTATATGATAATATAATAATAATAATAATGTTTTTATCCAGTGGCATAAAATTTGTGAGATGGGATATCTAACGGATTCAAAGGGCTAATATTCTGACAAAGATAAACAAGGACTTCAATACCCCACAGCCTGCTGAAGCCTTCAAGCACGGCCTACAAATTTTTAACTTCACTTTTAGAGCTACCGAACTCAAACCTTCCACGCCATAAAATGGCGAGTGGATGCCTGCCAAAGTCATAACTTCACAACGCCCCGCAGTCAGGTGACGACTGTGATTATCAGACGTTTGTGAACATATTAAAAAGCCGGACTACTTTCATAAATACTTAAAAACTGTCGGAACCAGAAGAAATAAAAACGGATTTAATTTCTTGCGTAAATTACCCCCTTTACGACATATTGTTTAATTAAAATCATTAATTGATGAAAAATAGCATTTTTCCTCGGGATATATCTGTGTTTGTTTGTTTTGTACCCAATATTTTGCCGGTCCGGCTTCAATGTTTCAAATTATGCAAGTGAGTCGAATAGTCATTATGTTTTAGGGTTCCGTATTTCGAATGGAAAAACGGAATTCTTATAGGGTCACTTTGCCGTCTGTTCGCTTCTGTCTGTCAAAATACTTTTGTTGGAAACGTGTAATGATGTCGAGTTGTAATTAACATGTAACACTAAAGTCTTTGGTCCGTTGAAGGTGCGAATTGAAATTTCAGCATCTAAGTCAATGCAATCAGAAGATACGACCGTTTTGTCAGAGAATTCGTTATTCGGAAATTCATTCATTCCATCCTTTAGGGTGATTCCTGTTGACGTAGAATCTTGAAATTTGAAAAAAACAATACAAGTGGAGGTAAAAAAAATTGGAAATCGTCAATAACATAATACATTTATTTTTAGTGATTTAAATTGATGTTTTCACTCTTGTTGTATTGACTTCAGAGTCAATACTTCAAGAATATTGAATTATTGACTCTACTTTCTGACTACACTACATATATAGACCGCTATAATGGAGAATATTTTTAATTTTTCGAAAACTAGCTATTTTGAAATATATGGTACATTAAAAATTAAAAATGAACCGGCCAAATGCGAGGCGGGTCCGAATACGAAGGGTCCCGTACCACCGTACAATATTGAACACTGCATAATTTTAAAAAATAGTTAAAATTAAGATTTAACAAAAAAACGCCGAACTTTTTTAGGATGGGGAAATTCTTTTAATTTTATTTATTTTTCTATAGTAATTGTGCATTACTATAGAAAAAAATACGAGAGTTAATTTGAAAGTTTCAAGTTTCTTCCTTTTTCCATTTTAAAAATTGAGTAAAATACGCCAAAAAAAAAGTATTTTATGATCTCCTTAATTATTAACTCAGTTTTATTTTTACTGTTTTTTATACAGTTGCAAGAGAAATACAACACTCAAAGTTTCAACTGTTCACCTACTATGCTTTACGAAATTCAGTCTACTAACAGACAGACAGAAGAATTAACAGCGAAGCCTTAGGAATAAGGTGCCGTTGACACTGTTTGGGTCCCCAAAACCCTAAAAAAGACCTTTAAAAATCTCTGAATTTACGAGACCAATATATAGTTAGTATGGAGATATCCAAGCAGGGAAAAAATCGTAGACTCTCGATGGATGAAGTACCTACATAGATAAAATTAGGATTATACAGAACCTTCAAGGCGCGAATCATATTCGCACTTATCGACATATCTTGTTAAAATTTTAAAAGTATCTTGAAACGTATTTTCCATTTAGTATTATACTTATTAGATATTTAATTTCGATATGTACTCTCATTGATATGAGTTACAATGAATATCGTTCGATTGACCATTGATAGCGGAACACAGCTAAAGTGGCCCAACTTAGTTGCCAAAGTTACGCAACACATAGCCGGAGACGAATCGAGTCATCGGATTCCTGTCGGTGGCCTCTCACTTATTTCACTATTATAACATCATAAAACTAATCGCCCACGCAAATACATCGAAATCGCTGCTCGCATCCAAAACTTATATATCTTACATAAACAGACATACATGGGTATATGGTTGAGTGTTATAGAATTATATTTGTGAATTAAATACGTAAGCCGGCTGGATATGATGGGGAGAAAATAAATCAAAATTTAAATCAATCAAAAATACACGAAAAAGCGAGTAATCAGAGAATTAATTGCCATCTCTGTCTCGCAAAACCGAATTAGTTGGCATTTTGTATGGTGCTAAATTGTAAATTCGTTGCTTACCAGCTTTCATTTATAAAAAAATATATTATATTATGGATTATAAGAAAATACTTTAAATACTCTCTTATTCCTATTTAAAATACACTTAAATATAATAACAATAATAAAATAGTTAAATAGCTATTTTAATTTTTGATATCTCATTTTCTTTCTGCTATTATCTAACTATACAATTTTTAGTAGATTTCACAAAAATCTAACTATTGTGTTTGTCTCCATGACGCAACTTTTGAAAAATTTTGCAGTTTTCCGACTTAACTCGACGAACTGAGTCAGAAAATACATATGGTTCAAAAGTTTATACATGTGCAATATAACACGAAGCTTGTCAGCACGATTGCGTCTACAATTCTCTAAAGATCTTAATGAAACTCAACACACATGTTCTATGGACGATTACAAAGGTCCATTTCAAATTTAAGCCAAATCGGTCAACTAGTTTAGAAGTTACAGCATTTTAAAATTTTGAAAATCCTATAATTACGTATTTCGTATGAAATAAAATGAAATCTACTTCCATTTCGGCCGCCGAATGGACTTTTTTTACTTGCTTTTACCCTGGAACTACAGGTAGTTCGAGTTTTCGGCCGGACGAGAAATATATAACATAAATAGATCAACAAGCACCTTCGACACGTGTGTGTTTGTGACCGTCCGTCACGTGAAACGGATTTTGCAGTTGACGAATTTCAAATTCGATACAGTCTTACATGGTCGGTGGCCACATTTTTGACATGAAAATTTTGTATAATATTTTGTATTGCGACTTCCAACAAGGTTGCGTTAAACGTTTAACGCTCCTGGAGAGGGGTAATAGAAAGAGACAGAGCGAGAATGATGCGTGGCACTCGAACGCATGCGCGTAGTATTCCTGTTACAGACCAGCGCGAGCGTTAGCAACGAGTAGCGTCCAATGTTCCAATAGATTAGGATATTTCTCCACTCGAAAATGATAATTAAAAGAAACAATATGAGTTCACTAAAAATCAATTTCTACCCCTCCCTATTTTTATTTTCACATTACGAATTTTCACTTCTTCTGCACGGAGGGACTCCACGCACTATTTTTCTTTTTTCTTCTCGCGTTTCACGCCATTTTAAAAATGATCAATTCGAGTATTTCTCACTCGTTTCGGAGTTTCGTTTAGTCGGCGCTTACTGTCCAATTGTTTTATGTAAACGGCGAACGGACAGACGTACACGAATGGAAAATTCTAGACGCCGAAACCTAGAAGGTTACAATGCCTTTCTCTAAAACTACCACACATCTCACCGGTGCCACCTTTTGAACTTTGTTAATTGAATTCAATTGTGACCGGTGCCAGGCGGTTGCATGAGGCGGGTGGGGGGGCGTATATTTTTGTAAGCGCTGGACGTGGCCTACTATAAGCAGCGGGGCCAGCCGCCGTCCGAGACACCTTTTGTTTAGGATAATAAAGACATCTTGAGCCTGCAGGCCAGCCCTAAAGGTTTCCGCTGTGATATTCATCGACTTGTGTTTGAGCTCCTCCAGTTACAGATATTGTCTATGAGTTTTCGAGCTTGAAAATTTGGAAGGCTGTTCCCCCTAGAGGCCGTCTCTGAAACTTCTAATTATTATCGCTTTCAAAAATAAATTAGCAATTAATTGTTGAATTTAAAAAATATATTTTAGTGGTTTTTCTAATTCTTCTAGCTCGTCTATGTGTGTAAAAATGAATCGCTAAAATGTATGCACGCGCATCGTTTCCGAACGAATGCATCGAATTGGATAATTCTTTTTTTCTTGTGTTCGTTATCAGGGCAAGGTTTGTACGAAAGAAAATAACACTTTGTATCTGTCTGTCTATCTGTTTGTCCGGGATATCTTCGGTATGGCTGAACTGATCAAGATGCGACTTTCACTGGAAGTTAGAGGAGCTCACCGGGCTACATTTAGAATACTGTTTATCGCGATACTTTTTAAGGTTCCCTTCTGAAAATAAACCCTTAAAAATGGCATAATCTATTAGGACTGAAGCAAAAGCGGAATAAGGATTTAATCAAGACATCTTTTGTATCTGTCTGTCTGTCTTTTCGTCCTGGGTATCTTCGAAACGGCTGAACAGATCACGATGCGACTTTCACCGGGAGGTAGTAATAGCTTACCGGGCTACGTTTAGGTGCTTTTTATGGCTATATTTTTAGCGTGGAAATGAAACCCTTAAAATGGGTAAATTTATCGGAATTGAATCAAAATGGGACCGCCATCGAGATCGGAAGCTAAACCGCGATCCGGACTTAACGTTTCGATTAAGTCCGGATCAAGGACGAGGAGCGGTATCGGGATGTCGATGGACACAGCGACATCATTCCCAAGAGACGGGTCGTAAACGAATGCAGAGACCGCATCAGAATTTAAATTGCAAACGGGATGATTCATGTTTTATTCGTTATGCTAGTAATGTCTGTTCCCAGCTTCGACCACGTATTTATATTATTGAACCGAACTTCTACATCAATTCTAAAAGTAAATTTACTCACAGAAATCTCAACTATCCTCAAGTAATATTAGCTGTATTTTATTATCACAATAACCCCGGCTTCGTTTAGATCGGAATTGTGATTGATGGCGGATATTGGAATTAAAAGCGGGACCGGAACCAAAATTGAGAACGGGACTGGGGTCGAGGGTCGAGGTCGAACGTGGGGACAAATTCAGAATCAAGTGTAACTGGGATTGGAGTCTAAGACGATACCGGGACAAAAATTGACATCGATCGATGAAGAAGAAGAAAAATCCATTCTACGTCCATGCCGGTGCAGCCGCGGGCATCAGCTATACGACCGAGTCGTCTACAAGAAAGTGAAGAACAACGTCTGCCAGGCCAGTTAGTAAAATATAAAAATTAATAGCTTTTGAGTTCTTTGAATTCAAAAATCTATATATGAGAAAAAAATGTATTTTTTTTTATTTATCGACTTACATATCTTTCGAACTCGTTGATAGATTTTGATCTCCTTTATGGCATTTGACGTAGTTTTCTGAACAGAAAAAGGTAGTAAACGAGTAATAACTCAACAATCCATCAAAAATTTCACATGTATTTTGAAATATCCCCCCTTTTTTTTTAATTTTTCGACAGACACATCTCTCGAACGAAACAACGTCTTTTGATGCATTTTGCGTTGATCGCGCGTTATTTTTTAAGGAGGATAGCTGGTTAGATTTTAGGGTTTATTGATGGAATAAGGAAAATTTTAATAAAAAAGTCCTTATTAAAATTTTTTCTTAAACAAGTCAACCAATTTCGATGCAATTAGCAAAGATTGACTCTTTTTTTTTTAAGGAGAACAACAGGACAGATTTTTCAATAAATCAGTAGAGTGATTTATAAGGTATTGTAAAACTTTATTTAAAAAAAAAATTTCCTCCAACGATATCTCTTGAAGAAGTAGACCTATCTTGATGCGGTTTGCCGCAGTCAATGCAAATTGTTCGAGGAAGAGAGCTGATTAGATTTTGCTATCGAAAGGTAAAATAGTCTAAAACTTTAAGAGTTATCTCAAAAAATATGTTTCAGAAATTCATTATTTTTGAGATTGCTCAAAATCCATCGGACGAAATCGGTTCAACGTTTCAGGAAGTCTAAGTTGAGTCCTATCGTATGTGTTGTGTGTGACCTGTGACACACAGAATGTGTTTTCATCGTGAAATACGTTTAAAAATTATCACACGCACAGACAAACAGACGTCGCTCGGAGTATGGTAGAAATATATTCCCTGGACCCTGAAACGCCAAGACCTAATAAAAGCTAGGTTTCCGTATATCGGACTGGAAACACTAACTTTACATTATGAAAATTAAAAAAATAATAATATCGGAAATTTAAATAATACATTGCTTAACAATAAAATTATTTATGCGCTGAATTAAGTTACTGCTACAATGTAAATATCCAGTTCAAAAATTAAATTATCTTTATATTTAGTTCTTATTATTGTATTAAGTTCACAAATTAAAACTCACAGACAATACAAACACATTTATTCATTCATTCCCGTAGCCCAAGTAGAGACACAAGATACGATTCAGCCCAACAGGGAATGGGCGCCGGTGGCTCGGTGGTCTAGCGCGTCGCCTTCGGACGGGAGGTGCCGGGTTAGATGCTTAGCATGGACAAATTGACAGACGAGTTCTTTTACTTAAGTCACTTTGATACCGCTCTCCGTACGAACAGCACGCTAAGCCTGTCCCGGCGTTTGTCACCGCACTAGGCCAGTCTATGAGATGGCCGCTCAATTGCTACGTATTATAAAACAAGGCCCTCCGTTGCATGTCTGTCTGTTCGCGATAAACTCAAAAACTACAGAACGGATTTTATTAAGTTTTCACTAATAGATAGAGTGATTCACGAGAAAGATTCAGGTGCATAATTTGTTAAGGTTTGTACGAAAAACAAAACACCGGGGACGAAGCCGCGGGCGGGCCGCTAGTCTGAAATAAACTTGAGATATTACTTCTTACAAAATGTGTTCTTTATTGTTTTTTTTTTTCTCCTTGATTATGCGAGTTTGAGTTGTGACGGTCTAAACGTACGTATGCGTTCATTTAGAACGTACGGATTGGAAGAATTTATTAGAAATATATAATGCTTATTGAAAAATCGTATGATAAATAACAATAATGTTATTCGGCTAGAAAATAATCCTTCTAATAGATAATTATATTAGAGATGGTAACTCAGTGGATGATCGTTCGGTTTTTAAGTAATAGTGTTAAAAAAAATAGACGTGTGTACAGCACAACGCAGGAAACTCTGCCGCTGTGTTAGTTAGTCACGGACGCGTCACAATTGCGTGGAATAGATAAGCGACGGAGAAGGTGCGGTCGGGGAGCGCTGAACCTGCGCAGTACATCATTCGTAGGAGATTCAGAGCGGCAGAGTTTCGTGCGTTGTAGTGTAGTTACTCTGTCCCAGTTAAAAAACAAATTGTTCTAATGTTCTATGGTTCTACTAATTAAAAAAAAAATTGTGCATATAATAATGTACATACCTTAAAAGGTAACGAGAGATTTTCGATTATACCCCCCCTCAGTTCAAATGGAGATTTGGCGAAATTTTACCGGACCTCCCTTCAACCAATTTGAAATCACGTAATTAATGGATGTCCCCATACAACAATTATATGACTACGCGCATATTGCATAATATTTTTTGTTAAGTACATTGCATCAATTTTTTAAAATTTGATGGCTGTTTATGGTTGTGCTCGTGCTGATGGTGGTGTCAGTTTCAATGGCAGTGCTTGTTGTAGACATGGGGTTACATTCAAAGAGAAATCCTTCTATTTTTCACATGACACGTTTTGTGGAGGCGCGCATGCGCGATGTTACATAACAACGCCTTCGCCGAAGCTAGCCGCGCCATATTGTTATGCCGGCGGCGACGCGAGCGCCAACGGCCGTTCTTCGAAAGTCGTAAGCTAATAGTATTTATGCACTCACGTCGCGAAGTAAATCTTCATGGAAAAATGATTACAATAATTACTGCGGCAGAGTCATGCTGAGACGGACAAAAATGGACCGGATCGATCCATCAAATACCACCCTTCTCACAGTCACGGACGTGAATTAGCCGCGTCCGATGTTGCGTTCCGTCCGGTGAGCGTGACTTTCGGCAGCTTGCTCGCCCTTCTCTTTCTCCTCCATTAGATATCCAATTCCCTCCCTAAAGGCCCACAACAAGCCAGTAAATCCTCTGTGCTTGCGAGTGACCGTGGGCGGCGGTGACCGTCTACTCTCCGATGGTTCGTCTGCTCGCTTTGCCCCTTGAATATGCAATAAATAAAAATATTTTTTTTAATATTTCAATTTAATTCTCATTAAAATGTACAGTAATAATTCTGTACAGTAGGTTCAGCATAAACGCATTTAGTTTTATTCGATGATGAAAAACGAAACAGAGGGAATGGACGCGGAATAAATATTATTAAACCTAAACAAAAAAACAGAAGAAGTAGACGGCGTTGGAAGTACGGCCCAGTGCAAAAGTTAGAAGAACATCGATCCTAATAACAATAACAAAGTGTACAATAAACAATTGCTATAATGGCTAGCACTCGTTTCGTACTTGACCCATTTTCCCTCGCCCTCCCGCGCGTGTAACCTGAAAGGTCAATGCCGCTAGCGACCCCGAAAGCACGAAAGTCGTGATGGTAATCCAGTTTTTATGGGAAACGCATAATTTCCTAATAGAAGGCAACGTACTATCATAATAGATCCGTTTGACCTCAAATTCGAAAGACGCCAATTTATCAAGACTCGCTTTCACTTGACATTTGGCTATGAAAAATTATATAACTATTCAACCGTATTGCTTCTGTCTCTACATTATACAGAATGTACTTTTTAAGCATTATTTATCTGCGTCGTTACCAACTCGACTAGACGACTCGCACGGCTCCGCTTGTAAATCTCGTATTCTGTTCTAAAGAAGTACCTACAGTTTATGGTATCTTTTGCTTGTCCGGTCAGGATGGAACAAAATGTGGGTTATCAATGTTCATATTGTTCTGGGTCACCATCCGATTATTACAGAATATTAATATATAACGCAGGATTCAATGCAAGAAGAATTATTATTTATGGCAACTTTTCCTTGATAGTGACACAAAGTAATTTTTGAGAACTATCATCATTGGCCTGCAACAGGCTTTTAAAGAACGAACACTGCAAGTAAAGCTATGCTGGACAGCCTCGAGACCCTTAAAGTTCTCTGCTTTCCGTAATATATACGGAACCCTAGTGATTGCGACCTTCTTTCAACGCTTGACCGATGTCCAAATAAAACATAACGTAAATTACTTTTCCGTTGCGAACGGCAAACATGATAGCATTATATACTGAAGTTCACTCTTTGGGAATAGATTTTCATATGTGTACAGCCCGTGGTATGCGGATTGGGCGGGGTGCGAAATCGAGCGTTAACCAAAAACAAAGTCTTTATGTTGCCTCTCCGCGTAACATGTTAGGACATCTTATAGTGAACGCGTGTATTTTTATTCTATTGTTGACTTATTTTGTCAGTTATAGCTTTATTTTCAGCGCAGACAAGTTGAGCTTTACAGAAAACGAATAGGTGTTCGTTTTATGACTAACGGGCCCCGATTCTACCATTTTCAAAATTCATGTCTGTCTGTCTGTGGGTCCTTTTATAACTCGAGAACGGCTCGAACGATTGTGAGGTAAATTGGTATACTGAGACAACATGTGACTGCGCATGTGATAGACTACTGTACGTCTTTATGTCTGTTTGACTGTCTGTATGTCTTTTTATAACTTGAAAGCAGTTTGGTGGATGGTAATGAAAATTGGTATACAGTAAGAACAAAATTCAAAATTGCAAAAAATACGGGCGCTATGTCATTCTCATACACCGTACGATAACCATAAAAATCAATAATTGCTTTTTTATTTCTTTATTAGACATATTCCTTTGTTTTTACGTAGTTGTGTGTGTGTGTATGTGTGTGTGTGTGTGTGTTTGTACGTAATTTTATAGATGGAGGTACTACTTTGAAAAGTGGTGAGTTGCGTCTTACACAATTAGGTGGGAAAAGTTGGGTCACGTCGTGTATAAAAAATATTGTGTGTTTTGTTGGTTTTTTTGCATGCTTTAAGCAGTTCAATAATATAGTTACTATGAAACAGTCGTAATGTCGTACTCGCGGGTGGGGTGGTTTCTGAGAAAGGTAACTAGCATTCGTATCTGACGTTGTCTGCATATTTTTGCTATCGGACCGAACTACTAAACCGATGCTAAGAATCACTTCATTAATTAAGACACTCCTCCTTTTTTTTAGTACTAGAATATTCCCCGGTCGCGTCTAAAATGAAACTGCGACCGGTAACTGGATCGAAATTTTAAACGGGACGAAGTAGATAACGAGCCTAGGAACGTGATCGATTGTGGGACCAAAATTAAGATCGCGACCGAAACGGGAATACGAGATCAGAATTGAGGACAGAACCGCTGTCGAAAGTGGAATTAGAATTGGAACCTACAAGACTGAATTCAGTCTCGGGAGTGATACGAATTAGCATCGTGGACAAGATTGGGATTGTCATCATCGAAAACGGGAAAGCGGTCTGGATCATGATCTACAGGGAATGTGCATGAGTTTAGAAATGGACAAAAAAATATGTATAATCCTTATTGCTAAAGAAATATATATATATATATTAGCAATAAGGATTATACATATTATATATGCATACATATTATACTATATATATATATATAATTTTTTTTAGTACTGCGAAGTACTTATATTTCATAGCCAGTTTTTATTACCTCCTTTGTCTGATTAAGAAAACAAAATATACAATAGATTTTTTAAACTTGTTAAATACCACATAAATCTCAGAGTTCCAAAGCCTGACCAAGAATGAAGTGACTGATGAGCTTTTAAACTTGAGACAGAGTTAAGCTATCGGTTCCGGACGTCATCACTGAACTACTGATAAAGCTCGCTAATAGCTCCCAGTCCGCATCGGGTTAGAATAGACGGTTTAGCTGTACCTCAGTCAGAAACAAAAGGATTGTGGGAAGGTGATGATGTAGTGGTTTAGCAAAAGTGACCCTGGACGGTCGCAAATTACTAGCCGTTCACGTTAGTTTAATAAACAATTTCATTACATATATATATATGTAATGAAATTGTTTATTAAACTATATATATATAGAGATTATTTTTATGATTCCCTTGTGAATTTCCAAAACGCAACGCCATTGGCGGAACGAAACGTGACGTCACCGTTCACTCGGTGTCTGCTGTTGACAGGTCGTTTGTATGATAACTGAAGGTCATTCGCATTGTTTTACCGATGTCTATGGTGAATTATTTGTGTTTTTTTTTTGGGAATTATTAACCGAAAGCAGCGACCCCTTGTGAGAAAAGTTTGGCCACAACGACTGATGGCGGTTTTGTCGAGGCGCAGTCGGATAGTCTGCCTGAAATTGATACGTTCATGATGACCACGTACTTCGCTAATATTCCTGACTTTACAGCCACTGAACTGAGACGGGTAAAACCTGCAACTTAAATAAGTTATACATGTTGAAAAAATTTTCATATTCCCTATTTCCATACTCGTGGGATGGATCAGTCAAGTAATTATGACCTAAAATATACCGCTAATTTTGTGACGTGACGAATATGATTTTAGGTTCATACATATTTAATACACAGGTCGAAATTATCTTCACAACAGTATAAACTACTCAAGCACGATATACTATCTCTTCTCGTAGCCTTATATCGCTTTTTCCATGTATTTGCATCTTTGGACATATGAAAATATATCGTGTCAGGTGCAGTTTTAATGTTATTTTGGCATATAAGGACAATACAATATTTGTACTAAGCTTCTGTATCCTCTTCCATTACTATAAGTTGATATCATAAGCTCTAATCTCTCACTTTTATTAAAACTGTGATTCGAACACCTCGTCGTTAATTTATTCTTCGGTGACGTCACAATTCACAAAATGGCGGCGCCCAGATCGTCCAAAAATTATAGTATTTTTAATTATTTTTTTTAGCTTATTTATTGAAATTGTGCAAATGTTATATTTTTTTCCACTTATCTAACTACTTACAAAATAATTAAAAAAAAATAATAAGTATTCCCTTATATATCCTTTTATCGAAATCGGTCGATACATTAGATGAAGGATTTTATGTACGCGGGCGGAACTTAGTACTAATGTATACATTATACATGCTTTTATAAGAAATGAATTCATTTACTCTTTTTGCCTGTCGTATAGATTCAAAGACATTTGATATATTCGCCATTATCTTTATATATTTCACTGTTAATGTTGTATATATGGAAATACATGTTCCATACATTTTTAAGAATGTATGGGTTGTATTTTAAGTGTGAACTCCAGTAGCGCGTCGGAGTCCATTTTTTTTTGTTTTATATTTGCATATCTTTAATAAATATGAGAACGGTATATTGAACAGTAGCAAATTTCGAAGCGAACGTAAGAAGGAAACATACAGTGAGTTCATTCGATTGGCAAATATTTTTATTACACACAAAAGCGTTTATTAAATAAAATATAATTAATTCTATAAATATTAATCAAACTGGCGTATCAACAAGTTATCGATTGAGCCGATTTGAGCTGTGGGTATTTTTAATGGTGGTCGCGTTAAGGCCGCGATAGCGGCGTGTTTTTTTATTGATTTTTTTTTTATTGCAGTAACGATGTACACAGTCCACATTTTTTTTTAATTAGAGCTATCATTTGGATGCCGGGAGTCGTAGGTACTATCTTACCCTGTGATGCAGGGCGAGGGTGAACACCGTTACATCATTACGACTTAGAAAGATGTGCTTAATACAGCTGTACCTGAACGCATCGCTTTTAATTTTGAACGCGTTCATAGCTTCACTCAATCGTTCACGATATCTCTGTCTCGCTCTATCTATCTATCTATCTCTTTTTTTCTTTTGTTTTCATTTGATGAAAACGCGCTCCCTGAAATTAATTCTATTAAAATAAAAGCACAGTAATTTACTGCATGTTTTTCTTATTTTTATGTTCCTCCACAACTAGCAGTAATTTTACAATATGAGTGATCAGTAAATGTTAGCAGCTCCAATCGGCGGTCACATTTTACGTTACATTTCCTTTATTTGTAATTTAAATTGATTTTTTTCAGTATTAGGTGAACTTTGCCTTATAAATGTTCATAAATAATACGTGTTATTAGTCTGAACTTAAAAAATTGATTTATCGTTCGATTCATATTAATATTCCAAATTTAAGTAGATTTAATTTTCATAATACCCATAATATCAATTACGAAATCAAATCAAATAAAAAAGTATTCATATTTTCCACCAGCGCGTCAATCGTGCAGTATATTTTTTGTACAATTTAATCTTATAAGATCGAAAATTTTTCGAATTGTTTCTGACCCTATATTTTACTAGTTTTACATCTCCCAATTAGCGGTTTTAACTCAAGAATTGCAGCGGAAATCAAAGAATTTATACAAAAATGCCACATCGAACTCGCATATTTAAAAGGCTTGTTTATCCTAGCGGATCATGAAAGTTATGATTTGTCTTAAACATAAACACTATTACTATTACTACCCAAAGATGAAACTGTCTGCATATCCAATAAAGTGAAATGAGTTGCATCTTTGTTCTTTTGACAAACAAATCATCAAATACAAAAACAAATTTTAAATCAAATTTATAAACATTCAAAACTCCCTATCATTCACCAACCAACAAAGAGGGATAAAGTCATGGGAGTGAAAAACAAGTTAATAGTGTATTTTTTTTTTATTACTGCATCCTTTTTACTGAATTTGCTCGCCCGTGAATGGTAGGCTTAACACAGAACTAAAAGAAATAACCTACATTAAAATCGCTTACTCCAAATTAAATTTTATGTATCATGAATATCCATGTGATGCATTTAGATTTATTATATCTTATAGTTATGTCTTTTTGGGCATGCTTATGGCCAAAAAATGCTTATCTCACGAAATAAAGGATATTGCTTAATGATTATGCTGAGCAAATTTGCTTCAAATTCCTACTATTCGTGTCGCGATTGGGCATTGTACAAATTCGACAATAGGAGTCACACCACAACGTGCTTACGGTCACTGCTGGTCATTTTGAATGACAATTAAGAACAAGAAGGATATGTTCAAATCAAAAAATAATCAATGAAAATTAGTACATAATTATTCCAGTCGATCAACTATCAGGTTGTTTCTCGAATACTATGAAGCTGCTACACCTCGCAAATACAACGATCTAGGGTTGCAATGCCAAACCTCCAACTATTAAACTCATGAACGTTGAAAATTATTATAATTTAGTACGTAGTAAAGAGAGTATCTCAACTGGATCAATGTAAGTTATTTTTGTTTTGAATTATGGGTAACAATTTCTATTTACATCAGAAATTTCAATAAAACTTGAAAACCGCTCTTCCTTTTCTGTGCCCATACATCCCTTTGGCTATCATACGTTTATCCAGAAGTAAAAACAACGAATCAAAAGCGAAATCGATAATGTACACTGGACCCTTAAGAAATAAAACCATTTCCAGGACCCACACAACGCAACTTCAAAATGAGGGCGTGTCTATTTTTGGAGCACGCGCAGGTCGCAACCCTAACGCGGGCACGGGCGATAAACTAGGATGCTGACTTGAATATTAAATTAAGCTGCACGTCTCGTGCTAATATATGTATGTGGATTTATTATGTACCCTTTGTCACAACAATATATTATCATTGCTGAGTCCTATTTCGTTAAGGCGCATTGAATTGCTGCGTTTGTGGTAAACTCCGTTTCATATGAGAAAAGAAGAAAAAAATTGATTAAATCCACCTTATATTTATATACATATTATTTCTAAATAGCATTTGATATTGTATTTTCAAATATGAAATTAACAGCGTAAATAAATTAAAACGTATTTGTATATCAATTTGAAATTAATTAATATTAAGTTTTTCCTTTCCTCTACGTCAGTAAAAATTAGTTAAATCAATAATTTTTCCACCTCTTTGACATTATCAGTACTCTAATGTTGTCTCAGGCAGGTGTGATTACATTTCGAAGGCTTTCCAATAATCTTTTATTTCACGTTAAATAGTTAGATCTTAACACGTTCACGGCTTATTGTGGTTCGGCGACTGTCAACGGCCGTCGTCAAAAACGATACGACAATACGCGAGACTGTCAGCTTAGCGCATTCGCTGTCATGGAACGAAAGGTTAAATGAAGTAAAAAAAAAGTCGGTTAATTCACTCTTGGTCAATGATCGTGATCGAGATTGCTGATACTTTTACAGCTTTTATTGCAAATGCACAGTACAAAATATTGTACCGGTGCATACATTTTTTTTTAAAGTTGAGCGCTTTATATGCATGCCTATGTGCGTTAATATTATGTCGATAATTTGTCGTTTGCAGATCGACTTGAATATGTCGTGTGCCTCGAATATTTCTAGAGCCTAGTTCCGAGTTGTGGATATGAATTACTAAAGTTACGTGTAACAGGAAATCGAACTTGTATAAAGCCTTTCATACGCCAAACGAACATCTCTTCCACTGCGAAGGTCGTCAAGTATATAAATGGTATATAGTTTACTAGCGATATCATGCTGTCGTCTAATTGAGCCATATAATAACATAATTAAGTCAAAACCCGGTTTTATGTATATTGAAAAATTTTAAAGTTTTATTACTAAATTTATTATGCTATATAAGTGTTCGTAAAAACCGACATCTTTGTGACGTAGTGAACTGTCAAGTATTTGCGATTTTAAAAATATTGAATTCGATATGCGAAATCAAATAAAACACAATCGATTCAAACACTATTTTATGAAAGCCCTAAGTCTATTTGTTAAGGTACCTATATTGAGATTGTACGAAAAGTGTCCGATTCAAATAAAAATCGATTTTGTTTAGTCGAATATCCTTAATACTAGAAATCTCTAAAATCTCATTTAGTGACATTTTAGAGACATTGCCATGTCTCGAATTTACCCTTTGCTAAATTTCAAAGAACTTATCCCTTTTATTGTTATCCAAATATTTTTAAGTGTAAAATACCTTAAGAGACTTTATAGACTAAAGATATTATCTAAATTACAGTTACAAACAGGCTGATGTAATCATTTTGTGATTAAAGTCTCTAAATACACATAAAAAAATATACTAACATTTAATTTTGCAATTTTATAATATAAAAATGACACGTCATCGAAATCTTCCCTTTATTTATTTATTTTTATCAGACTGGCTATAAATTGAATAAATTAATTTGAAAAAATAAATTTAACGATTCTGGAATAATTATAATTATTCGGTCAGGCGGTCACGCGCCCTTAACAATATTCTAATTGAATACACGAATCCTTGATTTTAAAGAGAAGGTCTCTCAATTCTGTTTGTCGAAAAATTATTATGAATAAATTATAAATTAATAAAGTAAATGTTTACATTAATTTGGTGACCGTACACGCAAACAGAATGTTAGTTGAATAGAGATAGATTAATTTCATTAAATGATTTCGACCATTTAAAATCCTTTTATAATATAAAGCATTTTTTATTAAACCCTATTTTAGTCCTTTTTTTTTCTATCAAGTAAGAGTGTGGTATGATTGCTTTTTTAAATAAATATTACATAGCCGAGACACGGATATTTTAAACTGCCGATCGTACAATGAAACTTTTTCAATTTATTGACGTCATACTTCACTAAATACAAATTCAAATTTTTTACAATTTTTTGTAGATGATTTGAATTTGACCAAAATTTGATATTTCTCCTATCGAGTCGTATGAAAAATTGAATTCCGTGGCGGACTATATTGAAAATTCAAAGACGTAATCCTGTTTACTTCGATTGTGCAGTGACTTCAATACGCTTGACCGAGTCCATTTTTTCGAGTTGCGCTACGAACGTGGGTTTGTGACAGCCCTCATACTCGAGCTTATAATGTGTCTCCGCGCTAAACCACATTAAGCCGCCGGTCCCGGACTCTATTAATTAACCGATGTCGCGGTAGACATTAACCCCCAATCCGTATAAGCCAATATGAACTGTTTAACGTTCGAGCTCCTCAAACTGAAGGAATTCATTTCGAAAGGAAATAATTTGAAATCAATAAAACAGCAAAATTAATACCTAATTTAAGATGAGGCCCGTACCACTTGACCAGAGAACACGCTACATCCAAAAATTGAGCTATTATAGAGTACGCATCATTAAATTGTTATGTTTCTTGTTGGAGTTAAATATTTGCGAATATAAGAATGGATGCGGCCAAAATCGGCCAATTTTGCGGGAATCACGAGACAGAATATTACATTTAAAAAAAAAAAACGGCCAATATCGTCCAATTTCGTGGGAATTAAATGAAACAATATTAAATTTGAAAAAAAGACATACCCAAACATTATTATATAGATCTCGATATCTTTTGCTAATGTCAGTTTATTTGTTGTTATTTTTTTACAACGAATTAATTTAACTTATTTAAAATCGTTTTTTAATTTTTACAATAATGATATGTTAGTATATAATATGTTTAAAATGTTAACTCACCAAAGCGATTGTGGCTATGTACTGCATAATTGAGTGGTTGGAAATCTACAATAATAACAATAAATAAATAATATTTCTTATAACATTCTACTATAAATGATTCTATGAGTTACGTAGAAAATAAAATGAAAATTGTTTCATTTTTAATTTTGGATTTACTTAGCACTGTATTTGTATATACGCCTACTTTATACAACTAGATTTCAAAATAAAAACATATTTAATGTTATTTTATAATTTTTTTGTAAATTGTGGTTTCCTCTTTTTGTATTTGGTTAATATTGCTATGTGTACCTTGATTTTAAGCATGGCTATGTACACATATTTATGGATTAAGGTCTACATCAAATTGTGTATGTATCATAACCCTCCATAAAATTTTATAATAGTTATAATTTGTTTTGTGTAATTTGAAATGAAGAACCATATATAAAAAAAATGATAAACAACGAATATTTTCACAAAAAACTTAAATGCAACCAAAGTGAATAAATAATGCGTGATTATATAAAAATAGATTATAGTTAATATGTATATTAATTTTTTATTACACAACAGAAAATACATTATAATATATAAATAATTATTTAGATTTCAGATTCGAAGTTCATAACACGGGTCATGTGTAAATACGAAATTTTATTAAAAAAAATATTTTTTCTTACATTTTTCACTTATTAACTTCACAAAAATTGACCTCTTTCTCGTATTGTTGGGCGTAGGGTCCAAAATGCGCGTACGCATCCGCGCTTTATAACTCACTGACTGATTGCGGACCCGAACTTTGCCATAAGACCCGCGGCGAATGTGACATTTGAACGCGGTACAGTCGCGAACAAGAGTTAGCACATTTATTACGCGACATTAGCACATTTATTACATATTGTGTTTATGATACACTCACTGTTTTTTCTAAGTATATTCCCTCACTATTCACACACTTTTACATTCTTTGGAAACATCGCAAAAAGAAGCCGGCCCGGGCTTCCTTAGGCATTCCTTCCTGTATTCGTGCGGTATCTATCGATTATAACCTTCGTATGTATTTGCCAAATATTCCGCACTTGACCAATACAAATACTTTATACATGCGAATTTTTTCTCAAGCAACTCTTTTATTAGTTGCCGTGCAGAATTAACACAATTTCCTTAACGATGGCACAATGAAAGAACAAATGAGATTTCACACAAACTAAAACGTAACCTACTCCTGAAGGGTTACAATTTCAAAAACTCTAGTTGGATTTATTTTTATCTATATTCTTAATACAAAAGACCCACCATTTACATATTTTCATAGATACCGGAATGGCATCACTTCGTATTATAAAACGAAACTTTTGTTTGTCTCTCTGTCTGTTTGTGGATGAAAGCAGGCTGACAAAATAAATCTACAGAGGAAATTTGCGCCGTGGAAAGGTCGGCAAGGGTCGCCCTCGAGAATCCTATGTGGACCACATCGATGGCACATAAAAATAGGGCCAAATTTTAAGTACTCGAAACCGACGAGTTTGCATGAAAAGATTAATGGATTTCAGTGAGGCGAGAGAGATATGCAAAGATTGAATAATGTGAAGATCTGTGGTCTCTGCTACAGTGTTGTGAGGTGAGCGTGAGGTTAAAATAAATTAATAGTTACGACTTGCGTGCGCGCCATTACGCGACGACAGAAAGACGTGCGTGATGTATTCCGCGGTAGGTCGGATCCATCGATATTTAGAGTGCCTTAACATTTGATTCGAACGGATGCTTAGCATTTTAAAGCCTATGAAATATGCCGATCTATGTATCTATGGAGATAATAAAATGGTAAGCGAGCATTCGACCTGCTACCTTTTACATGAGAGACGTGTTCTAATTGTTACGCTCGGCAGTTCCCTATATTCATACATTATGTGGTGCTGTCTCTAATTACCAGTCTACCTGTTTCTTAGGTTCCGTACCTAAAAGGAAAAACGGAACCCTCATAGGATCATTCTGTTGTCCGTCCGTCCGCCCGTACGCCCGTCTGTCTGTCGAGACCCTTTATCTCAGAAACGCGTAAAGGTATGCAGTTGAAATTAAAACCATATACTCAAGTCTACAATCGGTTGAAGTTGTGAAAATATCAAACTTCTAAGTTAACGTGAAAAAAAAGATACGGCAGTTTATGCCTCAAAAAAAGTATATTTTCACACTCTTAAGGGAATTAAAATTTATAGAATATTTTCCGTTGATCCAGAACTATGAAATTTGGCAAGTAATACCGTATTATACTACAAGTGTAGGAAAAAATCTTAAAATTATACA
Source organism: Eumeta japonica (assembly GCA_005406025.1). NCBI lineage: Eukaryota > Metazoa > Arthropoda > Insecta > Lepidoptera > Psychidae > Eumeta > Eumeta japonica. The sequence continues at coordinate 46,951 of BGZK01001327.1, forward strand.
TTTGTAATTAAATCATAAAAATAACTTTGATTAGGTTACCTAACTAATTTAGGTATGAACTGTTAGTATAACCACAACTTCCTATTAGTATATAATTATAGGTTTTGGAAACACAATTTCTAGAAAATCTCTGGAAAAACTACGAGACTCGATTCCTGAACTATTTACAATATGTACCTGCAAATTTGTACGGAATCCTCGGTGAGCTAGTTCCAATCGCATTTGTCTGGTTTTTTAAATATAGCTCTGCTATGATTGCTCTATTACCAATCTATGACCGACAGCAGTGCAGCCAACTCTACAGTATAAACGACTCACACCAAAAAATTTCTTATTACTCGCAACGACAAAGTTTAGGAAATGAAAATAACGAGGTTGAGGTCAGTTAGTTTGTTCCCAAAAATTTGCGGTTAGTCGCGGCGGGAGTAAGTACATTAAAGGGCCGAGAACGCGAGCGGATCAAAGGGTTTAAGTTTGGAGGGGGCTTGGCAGCCATAGATTTGAGTTTTCAAAACATTCAACAAAAGATTATATTCAATTTGAGCAGGTCACGACCCCTACGACGCTGCTGCCGCGAAGAGGGATTTCAAGTGGGCGTGGCAGTTCCTGCCTTGGCGGATTGGCACCCTTCCGGGCGCGTGTTTGGGCCGAAGGGATGTCGGATGGGAGTCCGAGGAACTTCACCCCGCTTTGGCGTGCGACAATAGCCGACCACAGCGGATGGATGTCGTGGGCACGCCGTTTAGACACCGGCGATATAAATGAGGATGTCGCGCTGCCAATTTTCTTGAGGTATACTCAAATATATTCGATTTGGAAAAGGATAAATAAAGAGTACACGTTTATAAGAAGGGATTATTGTATATATTAATTTGTATAGTATTATTTTCGTAGAAATATAAGTTTAGAAATATTATACCCTTTTCTGCTGAAAATATTGCATGAAATGCAACCAAAAATATGGTAATCGCAAGTAAATGTTGGATATTTCTAGTTGTGGAATTTTTGAAAAAGCAAGATTTCAAAACGCAAGTAAAGGACAATATTCTAAAATCGTTAATCTGTCGTTATTTCAATATAAAAAAAATTCTTGCCACTCCACTTGAAGTTGAAGCATGGACCGTGATGTAGATTGATGTACGGGAAACCTTTTATCTAGTTCTTGCTTCGAAAATTTAAGATTTTTAAAATACTTGAGATTTCAAAAAAATCATATAGGTATGTATTAAAATAAACCGTTTTAGAAAAAAAAAAATCGATAAAAGCACATGACAAATTTGTACAGAACCCTTAAAGCGAAAGTCCTATTTGCCCTAGTCGGATATTTTTTTTTTAATATGGATTTTCTCTCAGCGCATCGCATCCTTGATTCTTAATTGTCGTATTTTAGGAATGCAGATCGCAATTACGATGCAAACACATCCAAGAATAACGCAATACACTAATGAGCTAGAATATAACATGCATTATTTAAATTTAATTCAATCCCACTAAATATATATTATGATTAGGTATCATAAAAACCCACTCAAGACAATGTCATAGGTCAGCTGGTCGGTTTCTCAATAAACGGACCATAAAATTGTGTTTGATCGACCGATTTGAATATATCGTCGAGTTTACGCAGTCTATGACCGTCATTTTGCATTTTTATACGAAATCTATCAGTTCATTACAATTGTAATGTGATAGACGGTCAGTGAGGCGAGAGAGATATGCAAAGGTCGTACCATATAGAAACCTATAGTCTCTGCCTGCCCTTCTGGGAAATAGGCGTGAGTTTATATTATTATTATTATTGTAATGAGAATGCCTATTATTTTTCTTTCTTCATTAACACATTCAGCGAATCGTGGAAGGTTTGCGTTTTACACATAAAAATAAATCGAAATAAAAAATTATATTTTCTGTTAATTAAACTATCGAATAGCATTTCAGTTTTATTGCATTCAAACGATTTATGAAGATAATTGATGAGACGTCAAAAATGACGCCTGATCAACATATCACAATGCAACACGGTCAGAAAAATTTTGAAAAAGCCTTATAGCTTTTTAAGAAAATCTTTTGAAACCGTTAAAAATTGGTGTTTATGATGATTTTTGGGGGGTTTCTGAAGGACATTTTTAAACCTGTTTAGATATGTCTTTTTAAGTTTCTAATTTTTGTATTGAAATTTGACTCAACGTTACGATGTATGTTTTTTTTTTAATAATGAAAAGTTTTAAAATTTTGACTTTTATACGAAGTTTTACTGAATGCATGAAAGACTCGCTTTGTATGTGAACTGGTTGGTTTATAATAACTAAGAACGTAAATTTTTCCACACTTACAGAATTTTTTTGGAACAGTTTATAAAAGCAAATAAGTCTTATTTTCTAAATTAGGGACAGTTCATGATTTACGTATACTCAATTAATAACCCCTGCTTTCGCACTCATCTTTTTTTTTGTTTTGTTCCTTTTGTTCTTGATCTCATTTTCAATGTACCCGAAGGTCGTGCAGTTAATGAAATCTGTGAGTTCTTTCTGTTGATAGCCTTTATTAACTATTGTATGCGCCATTACCTAGATATGAAATTGAATATTAATACACTATGTTTGAAATTTCGCAACCCTTTACGCAAGCAGATTTAACATTTTAAATTAATGTTCATCATTACAAAGTTGGATTGAAAGATTAGACATGACACAAAAAGTCTCATGAAAGCATTGCTGAGAACACCTAGTCGTTAGTATATTGTAATATATAAGTTAAACTACGATTACAGCTTAGCGAGCGTTAAAAACAACAGTGCAATTAATCATTCGTTGTCGTCTTACGCTTTGATCGTCCTTCTGGTAAGCCATACCCTCTCGCAATTTTATATTTCAGAGCGAAGCGCTCGAATATTTACCATCCATCGCTGGCTGAGCGCGAGTCAGGAGGTGCGCTAACGACTGTCACCACCGATGTAAGACAAAGCCCGGGACTGGCGGCTTGACGCGTGCTCTCCGAGGTACGAGCGTTTGGTTTAGTAACCTCGCTTAAGTTAAAGTACGCGTCGGTCGGTCCGTCCGTACTAGGAATCCGGCGCTTTCCGGTTCGAAGTAGACAGTCTCGACCGTCGGACGACCACCGCTCTTGGTCGTCGATAGCGCAGTAAAGATGAGCATCCTCGAAATCCGGCGATGGTAGACGTACCATCGGGGGCCGACGGGCCTCGCGGTTTGTGTGCCGTCGGCGGCAACAGTAGCGATCGAAGCGAAGGAAACACCCGAATACTATATAAATGCACTTGCTCTCGTCCACAGCTTCCTCCCATCCCATCCCATTATCCGATTAACTCATTTCTAACAGGTTTGTCTTCTTTTACACTGAAACCCTAAATAAATACGGGATAAAAAATAGCTTATATTCTGCTCCGAATACTCCTGCATCTACTAGTGCAAGTCTCGTCAAAATTGATTCACCCGTTTCGGAGATTAACTCGGACAAACAGACAGACAATTTTCTTAAAATATCTTTTAGAATTTAGTAACGCATAAATACCAATATGAGTTTAATTAAACAAAAAACCTTTATTCCGAAATCATAGAGAGACACTTCAATTTCATTTATTTGCATAGATAACCGTTTGTATCAAGAACGTCACATGTTGCTGCAACACGGCACTGCAGAAGGTCAGGAGTTTGTCTGTCATCGATTTAAGGAAACAGTACAATGCTTTAACGCACCTTTTCTAAACTGCAGCTCATGTTATCGGCATTCATGCATCTGTCTGCATTCCAAGCACAATAGTCACGCTCCGGGAGGGATAGCATTTGCTAGATTGAGCGACCTTAGGTGACAAATCGCTCAATCTGGTGTCGGCTACCTACAGTCTAGCGCCTACGTGACCTACGACTCGTTGTCTATAGGAAACAAGACGTGGTTTAAGATTTCTTTCGCATTATCTGTACTGTTAGTGAATAACTAAAAGTTAAATCTTTTTGCGTCCATCGTACCGACGAATTCAATGTGCATTCAATGCATTCAAAACCATGAAATGCTAGGGGTCACTTGCATTGACGCCGCAACCACTGTAGGCCAGTCGTATACCAGGGTGGATATAGCCCGAGAATAGGGCCAGGAGCCCGAGTGTCGGGGCGAAGGGTAACGTATACGAGGTTCGGTCAGGATTGGATGTTATTCGATTACAATAGCGAGACAGAAACCCGGATCATAGGCTGTCATGACTCCTATGACTCCGTTCTTGGAACCGCCTCTGGTTGTATATCATGCGATCTTTGGTACAGAATAATATTTGTAAACCACGGCACACATTCGTGGATAATTCTTGAATATGTTAAAGTTCAAGTGGTTTATTCTAAGAGCAAGAAAGGCTGGCCCGAGTTCATCACAGCACAGAGCCCTCTTTTAGGGAAAACGGTGATAATAAAAATTGTGCCCGACTGGGTAATTTAGGATTGTAATTTAATTATTGTAATAATTAATGGTGAAAAAAAAACTATAAAATAGGGTTAAAATTTTTATTATAATTTAATGGATACTTAATTATCAAACCGGACGTGTGTTCCGTTTTAAAATGTCAAACATTGAAATTAGAAAACGTCTCGAAACTTAACACATCCTACGACTTAATAGTTGAGTATTCGCTGAGATTTGCAAAAAACAAAAGTAAAGCTATACTAATTTAATTTAACTATTGATAGGTATTATAAAATTATTTACTACCTTTCATGCTAGAAGAAAATCTTGATTATCCTATATAAAGAACAGATGATAGATCCTTAGGAATGTCTAAAATTTACTTATACGTAAATTATGAACACGTCGTCTACAAATTTTACTGCTATAAGACGAAATTTTTGTACATTCTTAATAACAATATGTCTGTCTGTGTGACTCGAGAACCACGGGTTCGAATTACATGATGCTTTTTTAGTATATAGACATTTCATCTGGTCAGGTTTTAGTATACTTTTGATTACCATAGGTTAATTTAAGTGTGAGAAGAAACAATTTTTGCAGTGCGGTGCGGGCGCGCTACACCGTTGTGGTATTGCAGAATGGTATAGCCACCGCTGTATCATTCCATATATTGCTTAACCCACTACCTATATGATTTCTTACTATGAAAACTATAAAAAAAACTATATGTAATCGTACATATAATAACACCCGTTACATGCACACAGTAAAAAGATCTTTATCTAAAAATTTAATTATTCACTTTTTTTGGCGAACGAGAGGGGTTGGGAAGGCGATATTCATGATTTAAATTTTAAGAATTCACCAATTCTAAATTATTCTTGAATATTCTTGAAAATTCTTGAAACTTTACACCTCAATTTCCGAACGAGTTATAGCTGAAGCGGCTATATGCGTGGCAGATGGCCATTTAGAGGTAAACGGAAAGAGACATGGAGCGAGCGGTTGTGACAGGAACAAGGTTGGGGCGAAAGGAGAAGAATTGAAATCGAGTATAGGATCGAAACAGCATCACGATCAGATTTAAAACCTAGATTTTAATAAGGGTAAATCATGAGCGAAATTTTTCGTCCATGCGGACGGAGCCGTGGGCAAAATATAGTGATATTCAAGTGCGAAGTAAGTTTGTTTGAATGTCCGTCCTTCAATCACGCCCAAATGGCTGACCGGATTTCAATCAGATATTGATGGACGTAGAATGTGTCACTCAAAACAGAAATTAGGATACCTAAGTACATCTAGTAAAAATGATAAACTATATTATCAATTCTTAACAACGTTCTCCAAGAGAGGATCAAGATATGTATCGCGACCGACACTTAATTGACATCGGGACATGCATCGGACTCGACAGAGGAACTAGACTTCTTCAATTCCCGATGAGAATCATGAATTATAATCGAATTACTGTATCTTAATTTACATCCAGCGAAATGAGAGCGTATCAGCTAGTATATGCGGGCCTGCGCTTTGGAAAATAAGAAATATGCCATGTCCAAATGATCACGGTCAACATGTTGTGGTAAATTTATCTGAAATTTGATTAGATTCATCGAATAAGTCAAGTTAAGGCTTTATTTTAATGTGAATTCATTAGAATAGTCTCGCTTCGTATCGACATCGCCGGATCGAATGAAAACGGCACAATTTGGGGATAATAAATGAAATAGAAAAAAATAAAAATGAATAAAATTAAAAAAAATTAAAATCCTCATTTCTATATCGATTTCTATAAATTTATATCTGCCATTGTACCTCAGGGCTTTTGATAAAAAAAAATTCTATTACATCAATTTTTAGATTTCACCTTATTCTAATTATTACACTAGTGCACAAAATTTTAATTTTTATTTGTTACCGCGAACTTTATAATGGTTTTAATTTACTTATGACGTGCTATTTTCAAATCTACCCTCAGAAGTATCTGTGCAGCTCGAATAACTTTATTGGTAATTTTCTTCATTTGAGTGTTTTTGTTTGTTGATAACGCGCGTGTTTCATTTTGATCACATTAATTTTTAAAGTTGGCGCATTAATTTTAAATTATCTATTTTTTCTGATCGTAGCTATCTGAAACTCAAAAACTAGAGATGATCGATAAATTCCACTTATATATTTGAAATCGGCATGCCGTGTATAGCCAACAACAGTTAAAATTTTCCCGGCAACAGATGCATTGTAAACTAGTGTTGTTATATGGGTACGTTAGTAATCGGCCAAGCGAGCTTTGATCGGTCTCTTTCGTGTTTGCGGTGGGAATATGATGATTTACCACTGGAAAACTTGTCTATATTGTTAACATTCAATATTCAATACATAAATATGAAAAATTGACCTGTTTCCTGCTCTCGCGTCAATAATGACTCATATAGTGTCTAATATATGCCATGCAGTGTTATCTGTTGCTTAAAATATATCTGTTGCTTTGTGCTGTTTATGATCTGAGACCAATGACATCTCTCAAAGAAAAATTTAAAGAAATTAATATCCTAACCTTAGCATCACAATATATATACGAAAACCTGGTATATGTCAAAAGAAATATAAAATCGTTCCATAAAAGGAGCGACATCCATAACATTAATACTAGACATAAGAATGATCTTGCTGCTCACAAGACTCGTCTAAGTAAAGTTAATAAATCATTTATGGGGATGTGTGTGCGTTTTTATAATAAGATCCCAACTGAAATTCAAAATTTGCCATTTACTGAGTTTAAACGTTTCGTTAAAAGAAAATTATATCGCAAGGGCTATTATACCGTATTGGAATATCTTAATGAAAAAAAAGCCCCTGGGATTGAGCTGCTCGCCTATCAGGTTTCTTCATATTATTTTTAAATGTCGACTAAATTGTAAATGACTAAATATTTTGTATTGATGAGTAAAAAAGAGCAAGCCTTGAATTTCTTGCCCATCCTTCTCTCGATGAATCAGCATTTGGAATGGGCGGTAATGTCGAAATGAATTTATTAATGACGATTTCAAGTGTAATTTAATTACCTACGAAATAAAGATATTTTTGATTTGATTTGAAAACGATACGTTCATTAATGGTACCTCGAAACTGCATCGTGCAACAGTGACAACGTAATTGTCTAAAAATTCCACTAGATGGCGCTGTTAACAAAATTTTAATAAATAAACTTATTACCTTTTTCAACGGAAGACACATACATGGATAAACTTGAAAGCAAAACGTTATCAAAATACAAATTTTAATCGAAACCATTAAAGCTGTTTCCGAAATGCCAACGTAAAATCGCTCACTTAAACTAAAAAGATTTGAGTGACACATATATCTTAGTGCACACATAATTCCCATTTATATATATTTTATGTTTCTGGCATTTCCATAAATTTTGACCATTTCATCTTAGGCCTGTTTGATCGGCATCATCTCTTTGCTGTCTGCTCAGATAGGGAGAAAGGAATGCATTTCATTTTCTTAATTTGTTTTAATCTGCTTGAGTTTCTTTTCTGCTTCACCTGATGCCCATAACTGTCTCCATCACTCTGCGTCGTTTCAAGAAAACGTCGAACTCTCCCAGACCCAGTAACGCGTCCTGAACCTTTTGGGGATGTAGCGGTCATGGTTTAGTCGTTAAAAGTGACACCTTGAACACGGAATGTACTGGGTTCCATCCTGATCACGACCGATGAGTTTTCAACTTAAGTCGTGTCAGACTACATGCTTTCTGCCTTAAAGAATACATACAGCCGTTGGTCTCATCAGAGGTGTCACCTCATTGGTGACGACGGTTGCCAGCAACCCCCTAACCCGTGCTGAGGCAGCGTGAAAAGCCTAAATTCCAATCTATGCATATAACAGTAGAAGCCGATGTGCCTGTAAGTTGAAGGTGTGTATGGAAAACGGAGAGGGGACGTTAAGAGAAAGATAATATAAAGGAAAGCAACAATTTTACTTTTATCTGTCCGTTCGCGCACATCCCCGAAATTACTGAACGTATTTTGATGCGGTTTTCACGGATAGACGGAGCTTAGCTTGGAGCAGGACATAAGTCTTATTTTACTTAAATTGGATGTCAGGAAAAATGTGATGATGGAGGAGGTCAGTGGGATTGTATAAACGACCGCATAAAAAGCTTCCCACAAAAAGAGTAAAAATAAAACCCACAATATCTCCGAGTGATATAGCCTGTATTTTGTTTTGATATGTCAGCATTTGTCCTGGTTTCCTAGAAATTGAAACAGTGAGCGGTATCAGAATGGAAAGCGGGACTAAGATTGCAGGCACGGCCAATCCATATTAAAAATGAAGGGACGCGTTCTATGTCCACACGGGCAACAGCCAGTCGAAGATAAACTGCTGAGGGTCGATATGCGTCGATGTACACAGAGAGGTTCATAACGACAGATAAAACGGCCCCATAGAACCATACCGATCTGCAAAATCAGACTGGTTTCGCGTTTAGTCAGTCGCGAGTACTCGATACGTTCGGACGCGTTTTCCAGCGAGATCGAAAGCGGGTCGGACCTGTCCTAACCTCGAGCTGATGAGGCGTTCACTGCGGCTTCAATACGGACCGATCGGCGAGTGTCGTAAATAGAAACAGCAGTGGATGTCTCAAAGCGGCGAACGTTTTAAAAGTCGGGCCATTTCCCGATCGTGATTGGTCTAAGAAGGGCGCATCTATGTACACCTTGATAGTGGAATGAAATCCTACACGATTTGCACGTTTTAAGAAAAAAAAAACAGTTGCCTATATGTTGTGTGTTAGAGAGATATATCAGTTTTCTAAATTTCATCATAATCGGTTAAATCATTGTCGAGTTATAAGTAGACATACAGATAAACCAAAAACAAATCGGATAGTATCACACAGATAGTAGTTTATATGTCATAAAATGATGTGCTGTATTAGTATACTGAAGTCGATTAAAATCAGTTTAACAAATGATAAATTGTGAAAAAACGTACAAACAAACAGAGTGAACTGTCACCGTGCCAAATTTCATCAAAATCGGTACAGCGGTTTAGGCGTGAATCTATCAGACAGACACAGAACGCATTTATCCAGTCTTCCAAATTACCAAGTGATTGTAATGATCTATTTCCTTCTATCAAATGCGCTTAACGACGGCGCGTTCTATTCGATTTCGCCAAGGACTACACTCTTAATATGCTCAGTATCAACACAATAATGTGTGAGGTTGTGTACTTAACAAATTGATTGTAAACGCCATGCTCACTCTACAATATTTGATTCGTAGTATTTGTCCATTAAATTATTTGTATTGATAATTAAAAATAAAATGGTGTGTAAGGTCACACCTTTTTTTATGTATCTCCCCGTGCGAAGGGGAAGGAGGAGAAAAACCAGTTATTGGCAGTCCGTGCGGCGGGCGTACGGACTAAAATCCCCCTGAAACATTAAGGCGCTTGCCTTTTGCCCGTAGGCTGTTATGCTTCATCTAAGCGGCCGGAAGGCACAATGGGGTGGCAACGGCGCGAAATTCGTTAGAACCTTTCCGGGTTACCACGACGTAATAACGTCATAGGTGACTATGGTGCCCCGAGAAGGGGCATAATAATTAAATTACTATCTATCACAATGTGTAATAGATTAAATAACAGACGACGCTTGTAAAAGCGCGTAGTGGAGGGCATGGCGAAAAACAGCGAAATGCGGTTAAAAATTAACAGTTCCGGTCGAGGGCTTTGGGCCCTTAAATCGCTAAATTTAAATTAAAAATGTAAAAATGACCTTTAATCTTTACGTTAAAAGACGTAACGTAACTCGCTGAATTTAATACGGAATTGGATCGTACACCGATAACAGTTTTACCGCTAAGAGTCGACGCTCGCGCAAGTCCGTCCTCAAGGACTGCGGTCGGTCGACAAATGCGTTCACCGTTCGTAGACAATCATAACCCGTTTATGTGTGTAAAACACATGAAATAACTAAAAAGCGATCGATATTGGAAGCGTAATCCTGCGGGAGCGCACCCTAGGCCATAGACGAATATGAATATATCCCTAGGCGCAGAAACCGGGCGCGGGCTCGGCGTGCAGACGATGCAGTATTAAAGTTTTGACGTGATCTCAACTGATCTCGTAAGATATACATTTTACTCTGTGGCTACCAAAAAGATTTATATACGAGTATTAGAGCTGACAGTGCGAACAAAGTCGTGATCTATGACTTGTCATCTGTAAGTAACTCCATCTAGTGTACGTTTCATACAACTTTACCGCTTTCTTTAAGTTGATGGCGGTAGAGTATGAAAATCAATTAATGAGAATTTAGCAGATTAACGATCATTATTCGTGGTTAATTTAACATTTTTATATATACTGATTATCATTAGCAAATGGAGAGATAAACACATTTTATATTGACGAATATATACTCCACAACAGTATTTAGTTCGACTTAGGTATGTAGATTTTACATATTTTTTTTGTAAAATGTCTAGTCACTCTGAATATAATTTCAAACTAGGGAAACTAAATGTCAAGCCATCATGACTTCATAATCAAGGGGCTTCTTCAGTCTTAGACATTTCTAGAAATAGGTATCTACGTTTAGGAGTTAGTACTTACTAATTCCTGGATGAAAAGTGCTAAATCTACGACATAATTAGAACGCTAAACCAGGCGTGGTCGCAGTCTCACAGTAATGAGCCAATTAGTATTTATTAAAAGAATCAATTTTTTTCATTTTTAGTACATGTAGACTAAAAATTGCTACTTTTAGTGTAGTGTAGAAATACAGTGCACAAGAAATAAAAATGATTCAATAAATGTTACAGGTAGTTTATTTAGTAATAGTGTTCTTATTGATTATTAAAATTAATCTGATTTAAAAGTAATAAAATTAAAGAAATGACAAATACTTGAAATAGACACACAAATGAGAGACTAAATAAATATATGTAACAAATCGATCATAGCGTCATCTATTATTATGACATTATATATTATTAACGTTAATTAAGAACAAAAATGGAAATAGGTACTGTTCTACCGCGAAGTATAATTTTGAAATTTCATTTTTTTTTTAACTTACTGCTATAAAAATTTAATAACTTGGGTAGTTACTACTTTCAGTCTGATTTTCGAAAATAGAGTTTTAACTAGATCTTAAGGTTTCAGGATCCTAGGAATCTATTTTGAACATGTCCCGAGTGATGTCTGTACGTCTCTCTGTGTGTATATTTAACCTTTCATGATCCGAAACCCGGTTTGTGGCATTCGAAAGTTCACTTAACTTAGACTTTCTAAAATTATTAACTGATTTCTTTTGGTAGATTTTGAGAAATCTCTAAAATCTAATTTTCAACAAATATATTTTAGAAATAACTTTTAAGACTTCTCTACCGATCGATACCGAAATTGAATCAGAGCTTTTTTACTAAACAAATGTCATGGAAATTGGTTGATTTCTTCAAGAGATATTGTCGGAGAAAATTTTTCAATTACTGTTTTTTAGAACATTTCGTAAACTATTTTACCAATAAATTTCAAAATCTTACCAGTTACATCGCTTAAAAAGTAACGTTGATTGTTGCAAACCGCATCAAAATCGGTTCGTCCATTCGAGAGACACAGTAAACGAAAAATTCGCAACAAAAAATTTTTTTCTTTAATTTTTGTTGGATTGATTGTTATTATTGATCAACAGATCGAGTCGAATCGAATTAATAAAACAGATCAAAATCTAAAAACGTGTTCGATAGATATTGTAGTCAAAACTGTAGCAAAATTAAAAAAAATAGCATCTCTCTAAATAAATCTAGATTTGAATTGAACTAGAAGAGTTGAAAACTATATTCTTGTGCTCGAAGAATTTGAAAAATCACAAAACTCGATTTTTTTTTACTCAAATTCAATATGTAATGTGGCAAAAACATCACGAATGGTTTATAAGATCAACCGTTTTTCGAATTTTCGAGCTCAAAAGCTTAAAGACGACAAGCCTTTGAGCTTTGAGACAACTAAATTTTTTGAATTCCAGGAGCTCAAAAATACGTCATTAAATATACTATAGATAGCGGGAAGTTTTAGAGATAGCCTGCAGTCAACCGTTTTACACACCTCTTTTTTCTCTTTTGAAGTGAAATGGCTTCAACATTCATGTCTCTGGACTCGGGTAGTGCTGCCTCTGGACGCGACTTTTTAAAATGAACGTTTTCTCGCACATTTTTTGATTGTTTCGTTAAATTCCTGTAATTGTTGATCTATAGGAATTTCGCCAATTAGAAGATTTAAAAGTGAGCGCGATTTTGGGGGGTCACGACCGCCGTGACCCCCTCGCCCCTCGGACCGCCCTAAACGCTAACCCTGTCGCTTCGTTCAGAGGGACGCCGGGGACCGGCGTCACGGCGTCCTATTAGTCTAAGATCCGACATTAGAAAATAGTACCCTCATCTGTTAATTGAATCAAATAATGTTTCAAAGGCAGATAACAATATTATAAATGTATGAGAACGATGTCTGCCTCCGTTGTCCTACTGCTATTAACAACTTGATTTTTTTTTATGTATATATATGTATGTATGTAACTGCCAGTTATAAATATATTCAGAATTTTATAAACTTTACACACGTGTTAATATTTTTTAATTAACAGGCGAGGGAAGTAAGTTCGGTTCACCTACCTGCTTACGCCTGGCTAGAAGTAGGTGTGGCAGACATAAAGGTCGCTGTCTATTGTAACAAGCTGGCAAACATCATATTCGAAAGTTTTGTACTTGCGATGTGCAAATAATATAAAAAGAAAAAATAATAATAATTAATTAAGCAATGTTAATAGCAGCAGAACTACGACGGCAAACATTGTTCTCATAAATTTATAATACTGTTATTTGCCTTTAAAACATTATCTGATTCAATTTAACAGATGAAGGTACGTTTTTTCTAATGTCGAGCTATTAAAAACTTATACGTGCACGGCAAAAGCACTTGCATGTTGAGATGATTCCATGTAATGACCTCCTTTGCAGATTTAAAAAAAAAAAACTCCATTATTCAGAAATTATTTAAGGAGTGGTATCGTCTAGTACGCAACCGCACCGCTCAAGTGATCGAAACTTTTCTGTTATGGATCCTTAAATTTGTACACACGACTTTTTGACAATCTTCATCGATGCATAGGAAGTCGTATTTCGGGTGCTAGGCTGCAACATGCATTAACATGCAGCATGCAACCCATCGCTGACCCTCGAATTTGTTCTTCCACTACGAATCCCCTATCCAAAGACTTGAATATCGATTCGAGATGACAGATATCGAACACTTAAGCAAGTGTTAATTGCTTATTTATCTCAGTCAGTTATATTATTCGTTCCTACGTACGTTTCATACTAACTATGCACATCCTCAGGAAAATGCAGACAGTCCCATCTACCAGGGCGTAAGGAGTGTTAAAATAGCCGGCACATGAGCTCCCAACCTCCTCATGTGACATGCAGTTACATGTACTGAGCAGTACGTCAAAAGGTGACCAAAAACCCTTCCACCAGTAGCCACAGGCTGTGGTTAAAATATAACTTTTAGCAGACTAAGATTAAACAGTTAACACTTGCTTAGGGGTTCGATATCTGTCAAACCTCTCGAATCAATATTCGTTGGATTGTGGGATGCATGCATCTAATTACGGATTTCCGCGAATCAACAACTCACACAATTAGAGTATTTTGGACGATACATTTCCCGAACTCCTGCGCAAGGCGAAGTCCACAAATATGGCACCGCGTGCTGCGGTTTGTTTTCGCTTTGACGCACAGCAAAGCTGAAGCAACCCTAAAACCGGGGTCAGTAGTTAAAGCGACAGTCACCCCGAGGGATTATTTTTCGTAAGAATCTCCAATGACTCGGCTGACCGCAGCGTGGCCTTTGCGTCTTTTGTCAGATATTTTCTTTTTTTACGAATCGATCCAAAAAAAAGACTCCTATATAAAATGTCCCCAGTGTTATCAATTTTGCCACGCGCTTTTCACTTACGTTCAAGTAACTTGAACTAGTCCACGTGTCTTGAAAACGCCCACATGGTATTTCGTTCGCGATTTCAAAATTAAAAAAAACCAACTCATTTACAGGAAGAAAATCAAACAAAACACTGTATCAATTTATTCTTTTTATTATCCTATATTTTTTTACAATTCGGATACGAAAAAGAAAATCATTATAATCTGAAAAAAGGGAAAAAAAAAACATTTTTAGGCATTACAAAAAAAAAGTACGTACACCCTAAAAATCTATCTATTAATTTATTCATTCCAGCAATATATACAGACAGCTTGATCCTTTATACATACATATCGTTTGATTAAATAGATTAAAAATGAAAAAAAAAATCAGATGTGATGCTGATTGATGTAAAAAAAAACAGTATAACGACACAAATAGATACAAGTCGGGAGTATGTCGCGGTCGTCTAGATACGAATAGACTTTTCAAAAAAAGTCTGCGTTTACCAGTTTACGCGCTTGCGCAGTCGTACATATCTAGCTTTTGACGCGAGGGGGCGCCGTTTGTAGAGTACGATTAATTTTCAAAGCAGTTTCCGCTGAAACTGACCGTCCATTTAAAATTACAGAACTCACCATTTCAGGAAATGAAAAAGCCTTTTCTATAGAAAATATGATAAGTGACGTCATTCAATTTAAGCATCGCTTCTGATTTATTTTTTTCATTCTTCAATTGTTTCGCTTTATTACAATAAAAAAATTAAATTAGTAAAAGTTATTTCTCTCCATACAATAATAAAAAGTGAGCCTCGGTATCTAGATATAAATCATTCACACAAACAATTGAATGCACGAGTTAGACGCGCGCGCACACATTTCGGCTACTTCATCTTGGCTGTCGATCGACGTTCACGCGTGCGCCCGCGCAGTTTAAAACTGTTTTTATCATCTTAAATAGAGCAACACAAACGCATCATTTACATGTATACAAACGAATAAGTATCCATGTGCCGTATGCCACAGCGCCGCCAACGAAACGGCAAAAAAATCATTTCTTTTTTTCGCATAGGAAATGAAAAGAACTACACACAGGAGATAAAAAGCACTGGAAAATCCGTTTCCTCAATACCATCACACATGGCAACACCACCGTCGAATGCTGAGCGTAAACAACCCTGTCGGACCATTATCGGTAACAATAGTTATTGCTAGGGTACGATAGATAGGGTTTGTTTGTGATGAAAAATGGCGTCGGGCGACAAGTTTCCTCGTGCTCAGTACTCGCTACGGATACAATAATATTGGCAGTTTATCATTAACAAAATAATATTAACAATAATAATTGTATTTCGATTGTAACAATAACATTATATTCACGTTGACAGTTTCTTATGAAATTTATCAACTGATATATATGATTTTATAGGTTCGATACACTACAAATTTTCATGTTCAAGTAATTGGTAAATTTTTAAATATCGGTTCTCTGTGTCTATATGGGTGCGCGCGCGCACGTGTGTGTGCGCGTATGTGCCCGTGTGTGTCTGTATGTGATATGATGATAGCCATATTGATAATAAAGACAGCTGTACACATTCAATTTATCAGACGATTTGTTAGGACCAGGGGCGTTCATTGCAAAAAAATATATATGTAGCAAAAATGACATCGGAATGTACTATGCAAATTCCAATGCCGAGAACTCCGCACGACCTCTATTCTAAATACCCTGCGTTGTCGTTTTGGATGTCTATAACGAACTGGATCTCTTACAATTACTCCACGGATGGCCATCATCAGATCACATCCTCCTCGGTCCCGAAGAGAGCCAATAATACATTCAAGTAACCTCGTTATGTGTGAAAATGTGTGGATTTCGTTTTTAAAGAGTTCCTCTAACAACTCGCGTATTGGGCTAAATGTGATGGTTTTTTTTTTTAAATGGTTACAAAAATCACAGTTAGTCAGGACGACACAACTAAAAGTAGTTACGTACAAGAGTGAGTGGGAGGCATACACGCGTACAAACAAATATTTCACTTATAACCCTATAGGAATCTCGTTGATTTTTCAACGGATCAAAGCCAAGATTCGGTAGCCTAGATTCAAACATAGACAAATCTACAATATTCAACTCCACACTCCGCCTGTTGCTCTTAGGTCTTAATCTGTATTTCAATTGTAAGTTGAAAGAAAAATAGAACATATCATCGGTTGCTATAAAAGTGATCATGTGTTGGATAATTAATATGAGTGAAAAATGTTTGGATTTGAAAATAGCCCCATTTCTTATTAAGCGAAAATTTAAAAAGGGGGGCTATTTTTTTAATTCTTCTCAGTTATTTATAAATGTTCTAAAATGTTTAGAAACTGCTTTATTAAATTTTCTTTAATTGAAATACAGCAAGACACGTTTTCGCCACAAACAATGACGTATTTACATAACATGATTAAATTTAAATAGTTAACCAATGATGATTTTCAATGAAACATTTTTAATAAACGTATAATTGTAAATAAAAAATAAATTAAATTCGTCGACCACATTTATATGTTTCTAATTAGGGGCAATATTAAACAAATAAAATCAAGGGACAAGTAAATTATCTCCTTAATTTTGTGATAAAAACTTAAGATCCTGTGTTGCAGAAATTGGAGGTAGTTTCAAATACTTTTACAAACACCAAAATTTTATACAACAATTTGCTTCAAAAGCTGAACATATAATAAAAAAGGAATACATAGCGATCTGGTCGTTATTCATTAAGTATAATACATTTTCATTATTTATATTTTACATTACAGACATCCATTCAAGATTTATTATACATAAAATAGCCTACCAAGAGCTAGACATTCTCTTTTTATGTATTTATGTACTTCATCATTAATGAGGCATCATAACGGTCACACTCCACACCCATAAACTTACAGATCAAAGTCATGTGATTATGTTTTCTAAGGACGCGTTCACACTCGAGTCTATTCTATGTTCTACTTGATAGAACATAGAATATTTGGATAGAACGGTGACAACGCCTTTGTATGGGGTAAATAATGATACATGCATTCTATGGCAAACACAAGGTCAACTTGACAAGTGCGAGTTTTCATCCATACTTCATAGAATAGAAAGACAACGAAAACAGCAGTCTTGCGCCAGAGTGGTAAAGGATTCGCGCGTTTTGTGTGTCATTTTATAATGATCAATCATGATGGGCTATTAATAAAAAAAAAAAAATCAGATAACACCATCAATGTATTGATGTCGATTTAAGTTTTAATACTTGAAGCGAGAGCGAAGTTGTGTTAAGGGGTTAAGAGACGTTGCCTTCAAACTAGAAACTGTCGGGTTCAATCATACAGATTGACAAATGACTTTTTAAATTAAGTCAAATCAATACACTCACTCACGCCTCGAGGTACATGTCAAGCTAACGATATACTCAACCGATGTCAATACATCAAAAAAGCTCATTAGCAGACTCATACTGTGGGCCAGCAGACCATAGGAGGGTATGCCTTAAATGTTGGCTATGACAGCTTAAAACGAGATATTTGTATTGTATGAATCATGGATAGAATGATAGATTGAATAACGTGGAAGAACAGGCACTTGCCACGGATACAAGTAACACTACATGCTATGAAAACAGAATAGAAGGCTATTACGATCTGAACACAACTGGAAATTTTATCAAATATATATATCAGGAACCAAAGAACAGATTGGAAGGGGAATGCAACTCGAAATGTAAAAAAAATTCATAATTTTTGACAATTTTACATTGTTGATGAACTACTAGTGTTATTGTGGTATTTGCAGTGGGGGGATGTGAAATTTTAACAGTACAAAATAAAAGTAAATTTGAATAAAAAAAAAAGAAAATGGAAAAAAAATAATTTGTATTATATGCCTCATGTTTTTTTTTGAAAAATATTATTTTTATACTGTACCCACTGACCAGTTGTGGCAAGATTCGACATCAAGATACAAAATTAACCTATGACTGTACGCATATAGTCTCCGACAATACCTACGATAACAGTAACAACCACAACATAATACTTCGAACGATTTAAAAAAAAGACAATTCAAACTATCATCATTACCCTCAAACTATTCTTGGCTATAGTTTTACAAAAAAAAAAAAATGGTTGTCTGTGAAGTCAGTTTATGGACGATAATTTCACGTGATAATGTCATAAGAAAACATTGATGAAAAATTGCATTCATTTTTGAATTGAATTATTATCACTAAATTATCATTATTTTGTGTAATACAAATAAGGAGTTAATTGAAAATGACAATGTTTTCGATAAATTAACATTTATTTGCACTGGTTAATTCAAATATTTTTCTACTTAAATTATACAGTAAAGAGATAGATGCGTCACAAACCGAACGCTTAGGCCGATCGTGTCTCTCTGTCTCTTGTTCCGCGCTCTCGCTCGCGCGCTCGGCTCAGGCGGAACGCGACAACGAGTCATGCTTCTTCGTGCGTGCATCCGGCGTTCATCGATTTATAAGACGTCAAAAAATCTAAGGAAATTCGTCCCAATTATAAGATTAACAATGAAATTTTAGCATCAATCGCTGTGAGGATTCAATACAGTTTGAGAATAAATTAAAAAAATAAATATATATTATTTCTGCTATGACACCTATAATTACACACACTTACTACTAGGAGTCTATATATGTGTGCAATAAATCCATACGAAAAAAATTTAAAAGAAACTATTATTACTTATCACATAATTATGATGGTTGTATTCGAAGAAGCGCATGATCTAAACACTCTGCAAGCCAGTGTTGCCCAACAAGTATATGAATGTGACAGAAGAATGTTCGATTTCCTACGAGCCATAATGACAACACAATTTCCATGGAGTCAGTTTCCGAGATCGTATATCATTTGAAAAAAAATCATAAAAACTTGTCTATGGTCCTGTCCTGGAATATATTCATGGAGACCTGTAACACAGGCTCTACCTAACAAAGGCTCTGGTGTCGCACCCAGAACTGAAAACGGACAGAAATAGCAACGTTTTTTTATTGGGAAAAATTATGACGGTCATTATTATATTATTATTAAAGCTTTCTTCTAAAATTGTCCATGCAGTGTTAAGACTTTTGTATTGTTATTTGACTGTCTAAAAGTCCATATTAGTGTTTTAGTACGGATTAAATAATTAATATAAGTAAATTGAATTTCAAATTAATGTAAAATAAAACAATATTAATCAATTAGACCACAGAACAATGAAAACTCGACAAAACAATCCCAACCGATGGTTGCCATGAAATATTTTTGATTCTAGTTGGCTATTACAGCTTTCAAAATGGTTAAGCATTTTGAAAGTTCGCGCCTAACAGAGCTTTTTAATAAAAAAAAAACAAATATATTTATTTTAGCGGATGCTTATATCTATTTAACTACATTTTCTTCGACGACATAGCACTAATATGAGCGCATTTTACCTATCGACCTCGTCAATGCCAGTGGTTTAATATGATTCTTTTAAAAACATAGTACCATACTCAAATTGAAACAATTGTAACCTACGAAATGAACATTTGAATTTTAAATTTGAAGACTCGAGTAAAAAAAAAAAGTCTCCATAACACCTTACAAGGTGGTCAATCTTACTTATCTATCAAAAGCAGTCAAATAATGCATATTCCTGATGCAGACCAAAATACCTCGGGCTATTCTGTCTGTCTAAGACGAATATTTATGTGAACCACTATTATAACACGATCAAATTGCAACGTGCGGAGTGTGGGAATGGGATTTGTCTATTGTACATATTTT
Organism: Eumeta japonica; assembly: GCA_005406025.1. NCBI lineage: Eukaryota > Metazoa > Arthropoda > Insecta > Lepidoptera > Psychidae > Eumeta > Eumeta japonica. Next base: position 67,179 of record BGZK01001327.1, read on the forward strand.
GCAATTTGCGATGATGGCTGCCATAAGAAACGCGTCGCTGCGCGGTTACACACAGCGCCCGCGGGCGAGAACGAGAAAGCAATACTTTCACATCGCCCACAGTTTCCATCGGAACAACATAGATATGCCGCATTTATTGCACACGGCACTCGATCGCTTCATACATTCGTTTCAACTCCACTGATCAAATTAACTTTTACAAATACTATAACTATAAAAAAAAAAAACTTTAGTAGCTGACGATTTACTCTAGCTCTAATGTAAGTCCGCAGCGCAATTAACATTAATTTCTTTATACGTAAATACTATTCAATAGTTATTGCAATGCGTAAGCTAAATAGTAGTTCCTTTACATCTCTCAAAAACGATCCGTAAGTGACTTACGGTCCCGAGCGCGCTACATAAAAAAAAAAAAAAAACCCATTCCTCAACTTCCTTTCGTAGACACACTAATATAGAAAAAATCATCATACCGCATTTGAAGTTAAAAATTTTCTTTTTTATTCCTAACAGACATACAAACAGTCATTTCACTTTGTACTAGCAAATCGCATATCGCTCTGGCTTATAACAATCAGGAATATTATTACATCACGACTCGCACGAGATAACCCTAAGGCAGTGGGGGGCCCACTGCGTTCTTAGTGTCCGGGTCGAGGTTGCCGTCGCGGTCGTGAGGTGTCGCCATTATTTCAGGCCACCACACCTAATACTAGTAGTCTACTCTCCGAATACGTGGTGTTCAGAACGAATTTCAATTCAATAGGTGCGTTTTATTTATGTAACCTAATACTTTGTTAATTGTTCTTCTTTTCATATTAGCCTACAATACTGGGAGTGAGGGGGGGGGGGGGCAAGGCTTTTATCGATTACATATTCACTTAAAGCAAATATATCTTATTTACAATATGTTAATTAAAAATTCAATAAACTATAAATTACATCGTCTCTCTGTCACGCTAACTAATATACATGTAGTGATAGCGATGGTGAACGTAAAATATTTAAAATTGAGAAATATGAAGACGGGAGTTGCTGTTTAAAAACAAAAAAAATGTTGAACAACTGTCAAAATTATGGACATAATGAATTGCCTCCAAAATTTTAATGACCATATTATGGAAAACAATCCTCTAAGACAAAATGTTCACACAGAAATTTGTCAATTGTTCACAAGAAATAATTGTTGAAATTTCATACACATGAAACTAAAAACTTAAAACATCATATAAATACATATAAAAGTATTGCTTATGTATCTGAGGCCGACCATTTGATTGATTAATTCTTCAATTTATGTTATTTGAATTATGATAAATTTTCTTGTTTATTAGTTGTAATTAAACAGTTAACCGTGGACATAACAAAATGATTCCCGAGCCCAGCCGAGATCCATGAGGGTGGCTCAGGATATTTACAATAAAATAAATTTGAATCGAAACTATTGAGAAGAACAATTAAATTAATCTTAACTTGTGTCCCTAGCTGCTTTATGCACCTTTATAAAGATACAAATTCATGTTATCAATTTTGATGATACGCATATTTGTATCAAATATGAAAACCAGTGGTGTCGCTAGCTGGAGCAGGCTGTGCGTTTGAGTTCTAATTTGTTAAGGTTCGTTAATACCAACCTAAATAATACTTTAATATTAAAAGTATTATTTAAATTAATATTCACGCCCTTTTAAATTACGAAAAAAAAAAGAGTTGCCATTAAGTTTTTGTGGTGCAAAAACTCTTAAAAAATTGATAATGGCAATATTTTTATTTATCTTACAAAGATGGTGGAAGATTTTATGTACTGTAAATTTTTTATTAACACCATCTATGTACAATATTATAAGTACTATCATAGAAAATAACACAAGTGTGTACAAAAACATTACAAAATAGGGATATTTGTGGTTGAGTTTAAGAGTTTTACGTTAAACTCATCCAATTCAAGACCAACAGGGCTATATGCAAGAACTACGCAAGGCGATGAACATGGATGTATCATTTTAAACCAATATTCATGTTTTGATTATGTATTTATTATTGAATATTAGATCATACACAAAAAAAAAAGTGGTGATGGAACCGATCATACCAAACTAAAAAATGCAAAATTTTACTCAGTAACGATATACAGTAAAAGTATTTGACATATTTCAGTGTCTTAACACTCTTTTAATTTCTCTTGGTCGCATTGAATGGGACTACAATTAGTATATTAAACTCAAGAGTCCTACGTATTTCTGTGGATGGTTGATATCAAGGAAATATTCAGGTTCGGTGAAGCGCCTGTCCTGTCTCAAAAACACTACGCACATCAGGGCTGTTAAAGTCTAGCCTAAACGATGATAGTCGCATTATTATGTGAGAATACTCGGTGAGTAAGATGAGCTTGTGGTATTCAAATCAGTCACAGAATTTAAATATTGAATTCCTCGTTTACAGTCTGAATGATACAAAAGCAAAGCTGAAATAGGTTATTGTAATGAAGCAAGCTAATGACAAAAAGTAAAAGTTTGAAACAAACCGGGTTTTGTACAGCCAAATGTTTGATTTGAATCATATATGAATCGGAAGATTCTCAGGTCTAATTTAGAAAAAGGTAACATTTTCACTGAAATTTACTGATAAACCGATGTGACCAGTGCTATCACCTTTTTTTTTTGTGATGGACAATTTGATGGTATATTAAATTTTTACAAAAAAAAAGAATTTAAATCGACAACTACAATACAGGTCTTCTATTTGAAATTCTAAAAATTAAAACGATTTTCAAATATACCTTTTCTTTCTATAGTTTACAGTAGGCATCACGTAAAGAAGCGATGGACAGCAGTGGGGGAGATGCGATCTGCGCAAGAGCACAAATAGCACGACAACATACTGCGCTTCATAGCGCTTACGTGTCGTCCCCTGCTTTTTAGCATCGAACGGACAGTTAGACCGCCTATCCTGCAGATAGACCACTAGCACTCGTTTAACGTGACGTTAACTGAAAGGTATGGGCCACCTAACACCGCCCCCTGTTGAGAAACTCTAATATAAAGCTTCACTTAAAAAGGAAAAATAACAAAAACAATTTCCTCTTCAGTAATAAATCCCCTACAAACATGTCGGCCATTGTACACGCACACACATTACAAAATCTGAGGTATAAAACGATTAAATAGTCTATACATTAAAAAAAAATTATACAAGACATAATTTCTATTTTAATTAAATCATCAACTATACAAAAATCACATCATAGTTTAAGCAAAAAAAAAATCTAAATCAGCCCTTTGTCCATAAATTGTTTTGATTCATCAAAGAGATCTATGTAGATCGTTATTTACACATTGTTGCTAGATCAGTCCATCTTTATCAGAACACTTACGGTGTCACCACTCTTCCGTTCTATTTTGAAACTCACATTTCAAATGTCATCTTGTGGCAGCCACCAATTCTGCTAGTTCCCTAAAAATATAAAAAAAAATCATATAACTTAAAACTATGGTGAGTTATACAACTGCTAGGCAAAATTAAGAATTGAATTGCTTGAATTTGTATTTTATTTTTATTATTATGTTAAATAAAATATATCAACAACCCATGACTATGAGAGTTAATGTGTATTACACGCACGTCATAATTTAGCAGTTTCCGTGATAGACCGATATATATCACTACTCCATCACTTTAGAAAATCAATTTCGAAATTTCAATGTACATTAAACTCAACCAATCAAATGGTAAGTATATTTTTGTAGACTTACCATTTGATTGGTTGATTGATTACCATTTGATTGGTAATGGTAAGTATATATAATGCACATCACTTATGTTTATGATTGAACCATCATGCTATGTTTTTAATTGAGTCATAGCAAAATTCAAAATATGTTTTTTTTTTTAATTTCATAGGTTATGAAAAAACTCCTGAAATATGTCAATTTTTTTTCAAATTGACACTTTACCACACATTTGTAAAGCGGTTTTCTCTTAAGGAAAATGTTCAAGAAACTTAAGGATAGCTCTAATCCAATTTCATTGTGCATAGACAAAACAAATACAAAACCATTACTGAACAAAACAGCCTGGTAAAAAGTCGAGCCGCTTATGCCCATGAATATTTGTCTTCTAAATATTCAGAAATTGTATAATACTCTTTTTTTATTGACTGACTGTTCAATGATTGATGCCCTTCAATTTATATAGAAAAAAAGTTTTCTCATATTTTATTATACAGATTCAAGATAATTATTTATCATATCAAATTCATATTTAATTATGATTAATAAGCCATTTTGTTCAACAATTTGTTGCATTTTGCACGTAACATAATCCCATTGCTATAGAAATTTTGGAACTTCCAATCAAAAAACTGTGACAAGTAGTTTTGACACTCCTCTCTTGAAGTTACCCTAGCACTACCGAAAGAATTCTGAAGATACCGAAACAGGTGGAAATCTGAGGGTGCAAGGTCAGGGCTATATGGTGAATGCGTTAACATTTCCCAACCAAACTATCTCAATATTTGCCGAATAGCTAAGAATGTGTGTGGTCAGGCATTATCATTGTGAAAAACAGCACCATTTCTGTTGATCAATTCCAGGCATTTTTTCTCTATTGTTTGCTTGAGTCTCATCAACAATTCACAAATGAAATCCCGTATTATGGTTCTATCCCACAGTATAAGCTCACAACGAATAATGCCCTTCCAATCCCACCACACACATAGCATCAAATTATTATGATAATAATATAAACTCACGCCTATTTCCCAAAAAGGTAGGCAGAAACTATAGATTTCCAAATGGTTCGATCTTTGCATATCTCTCTTGCCTCACTGACATCCATCAATCTTTTTCCTGCAAGCACTTCGGTTTGGTTTGGAGTGTTCAAAATTTGGCCCTTTATAATGTGCCACCAATATGGTCTGCGTAGGATTTTCTAGGGCGACCCTTGCCGACCTCTCCATCACACACATTCGCTCTATAGATCTATTTTATTAGTTTACTTTCATTCATCTTTTGCAGACTGCTAAACCACCGCAACATACTTCCTTCTACTCTGGTCACTTACATCTTTCTCCAAGACTCACCGCTTTCTGACATCACTGTTTCTACATCTATCTTTCCGAGACACTGCACACATACTACGCAGTGATCCCGTCTCCACTGCATTGATTCGACTGTCATTTTTCTTCTGCCATATCCAGCTTTCACTACCATACATAGGGATTAGGACGCCATTATGGATAGCCAAGCGCGCTTTTCCTGAGATGTTTTTTACTATTCATATTAGCGAGCAAGGCCCCATTCACTTTATTTCCCGCATTCACTCTCCTTTCGATATCTCTATCATGTTTACCAACACTTATAAACAAACTACCCAAGTATACAAACTTTTTCACTTGTTCGACTTTCTCACCTTCTATAAGTATATCGCATTCAGTCGTGCTCTAGCCCGTTACAAACACCATCACCTTAATCTTACCGAAATTTACTTTCACACTTCGTTTCTTAACAGAACCATTCACTTTATTTACCATTTCCAGCAACCCACACGCCGACGACGCAAGGAGTACTTCACCGTCGGCGTACAGGAGGTATTTGACAGACGGCTAGGCATGTGAATTATTTGAAATGCAAATACAAAATGCAAAATACTTATTTTCATTTTACATTTGAAATACTTTTATTTCAAAATGTATTTTCTATTTTATTTGAAATACTTCATATAAATATTGAGTATTTATAAAATACAAATGGTTTTGTTACATTTTTTTTTTTTCATTCTCGAATCCAATATTACTTTGTTTTTTAGACGCGCCGATCGTGATCCTAAATGTTGTCAACAAGAACAATAATGCCAACATTGCATTCAAAACAAATGTGATCAAACAAAGATCCTGAAAGTGACACAAATATATCTGCAACTTGCAAAAAATGTCTGAAAACGCTGAAAAGAAGTTTGAATGCTACAACCAACTTTTTGAACCATTTAAAAGTAAGTAAAATTGAAATTAAATTTGTATTTTATTTTGTAAAACAGAATTTATTTCGATTTCAAAACTAATTAGCGAATAAAATAGGATTCCATTTAACATGCAATAATATAATCGCATATATTTTATGCTTCAAACAATAAACTATTAATTATACTTTTGCAGAGTATAGGGCGTGCTAATCTATTAGAGCATAAAAAACTCAAAATAACAAAAAGAGAAAAGGTGCTGGTGAGGGGTCCATTTTATCAAAAATTTTGAAACAATCAACTCTTGCAGCCATCTTAACGAGGTCAGTTAATTTTGACAAGTTACTTGTGAAATGTTTAATGGATACCATGTCACCTATATCAATTGTAAAAATCAATCCTTTAAAGCTTTTATTGAATGTGTATAGCAATTATCTTTTCCACCGAAAATTAAGAAAATTGTACATCATTACAAATTAAAATTATAAAAAAAAAATGCAGCTATAGCATTTACTTTTTTTTTATTCAAATTTTAATGTAGACTTTTGTAATTTCTCACATAAAAAATTAAAAAATTGGCATAAAAAATTCCGCGGGGCCAAAAATGTCATTCGGAGGATGAGGAGATAGCAAAAGACCCCTCCGATGCCCTCTTTCATTTTGGCAAACGATGCGCCAAACATCCTGTATAATTGCATTCAAGGTCTACTGGCAGTAAAGAATACCCCAAGTGAAACTTTAAAGAAACTAGGATTGGTCATTTTTAAAGAAACTGAAATCCAATTTCTTCATGAATACATAAGTTGTTCAAAGCCTATTGCTGATGGTATCAGAAGCTTAGAACAGGACAAAGACACTACAGATGTCTTATACCAGAACTAATGAGAATGCAATGAATTCTAAGCAGTTTGCAAATGGATGACCCTACATATTGTGATGTATTGACAGAAATTATTAAAGTATTAATAGGCATTTTGAGAGATTTTATAAATTAAAGGGGCCAAAAGTAAAAGATGGCATTATAGCATCTGCATTTTGTCCCGCTTTCAAAATGAAATGGGTACCAAAAGCCAACAGAATATACATTAAAGACGTACTTTAGAGAAAGATAAAACAATAATACAAAAATAGTTCCCAAGTCGAACATACTGAGTCTAATAAAAAGAAGGAAAGGACTGAATTTTATTATGTGTTTGTTGAGGATTCTCATTCTTCAGCAGCTGCTGATGATGCCAATTCTACAGTTGATCTAGAAACACTACAATATATAAAAGGTGAAGACAATACTTTAAAATCCTTGAACAGATATCCAAATGGAAAAAAACTATTCCTTAAATATAATACTTGCTTACCAAGTTCTGCACTTGTTGGATGACTATTTTCATTTAGTGGAATTCGTGAGGCCCCATAGACGGAACATGATAGATGAACTCTTTCAACAAATACTAGTATTAAAATCAGTTAAATGAAAAACAAGGTGTTGTATTTGGAAAATCTATTTTGAAAATATGTATTTTGCACTTAGTATTTTGTATTTAAATACTTTAAATATTTATTCACACCTCTGCAGACAGCTCATTCATTCTTAGTCCACACTCATATTGTTTCAAATCATATAGACAACTATCCATGAATAGGTTGAATAGCCACGGTGAAGCTACACATCCCTGTCTGACACCCCTGCGGATGTCAAACCAGTCAGTGTATAACCCATTTATACACATGCACCGGAGCCCCTGTATAGGGATTACAGTGCCTGTATCAATCCGCTATACACACCATACATGGATAAGGTTCTCAATAGATTATTTCTTTTCACTCTATCATAACCTTTTAACGGATCTATGAAAATACAGAAAACGTTTTGGCCACCGGCCAAAAACCTTTCTGCGATGTATCGCAGTAAAAAACTTTGATCCGTACACTGTCACATTCACAACTCTTTCGATAATGATTTTCGCATATAGTTTGCCAATGATGCTGAAGAGGCTTATAGGGCGGTAATTTGTGCAAACCTGCCGTGAACCTTTCCCTTTATAGAGACCCAACAAGTTATAGAGAGTTAATCCAGGTTTTACTATAATCTGTTGTGCTTGCTTGCTTTTTGACTATGGTCTTTTTCGCATGTTCTTGTCGTAAGTAATCGACTTTTTAACACCAGTGATCAATATTTACGAAAACGGTTTGATTTCATTACTTTTCAATAGACAATCACAAATAAGTACATGATTCATTACATTTCTTGTGGTGAGGTTGTGTGAGATCCGAGTATCGACACCTTTTTTCAAGTGGGTCAAAATTGTTTTGTGGTCCATCCCCAGTTCTTTAGCCATGTCATAAGAACTAATATACAGATCTGGCTTTACTTTTTCAAAATGGCATCGATTTTATCTGTTACAGATAAAGTCGATGACACAGTTTTTATACTTCATTTTTATCAAATGTCACTTATTTAATGCTATAAAAGCTAAACACACACAAATAGTACAATCAGAGATTTTACTGCAAATTTTTACTTATAAAATATGAAAAATCTTTTTCCCTGAACTAATAAATAGTTTTAATTTTAAATCATACATTGATGATGCATATAAAAAACACTTTGTAAATCATACATAAGATTGGTTAATGGATGAATAAAACTATCAACTCTCCATAAAATTTTATGAATTCAATGTGGATATCCTTCTCATTTTTGGAATGTCCTTTGGAAATATTCAACATGAACTAGTATTCATTATTCACAATTATATAAAATCAATTGTAATAATCACAATTGCAATTACATGATGTGAAAAAAATAACCAAAAATATAGATCTAAGACTATTAAGTCATGTTGCCTGAGAGCCTAAAACACTTGCCAACAACAAAATGAGAAACTGACTATAGACAACACCATCACTCATACATGCTTTTGCGGTAACTGCTTATTTTCTTATTCGGTTCAAGAGAACGAAAAGTATTTAATTGTTAACTATGCGACTTAGTGGTTGAAAAATATACCATAAATTGAAATTAACATTTTCATGTGCATTTTGATCAGCTAAACTTTAAAAGTAATGGTAAGTGTGACAATGACTCCACTGGCTCCTAGTACAAAGTACTTTAGTAGCCCAATGGAATTAGAACGGATAAGTAAAACACTAAATATATATATTTTTTAACCATTATTTAGTTGTACAACTATTTAAGTGTAGCTAGCGTTGTTTACACTGGTTCGCCGTCAAGCACTACTACGGCTGTGTAAATTATTTCTTAGTATTTTAAATGCTAATTCAATCACTGTAGTTTTTAAGGCAGAGTCATTCTAGATAAGCAGATTATGCCTATTTGGAGAAAGGTGCAGGATCGGATCCACACCATGTATATACACAAGTGTTATGTAGTCGTTACCTAATCATAGAGGTCCCGCTCGTGCTCGGGCGTGCGCGCGGCCGGCTGCGGCGCGGGCGGCGCGGCCGGCGACTGCCCCCCGTAGTTCAGGAAGTCCCACACCAATATGGTGTCGTCGTGCGAAGACGAAACGATCTGGAACTCGTCGAACTGCAGCCGGAACACGCGACCCGTGTGCTCCTGCGACGATACGTAATAATGTAATCACAATCAAACAGGATAAGTTGTATTTTAAAAATTATTACTAAATCTATTAGTTCAGTGAACAAAACAAATTTTTGAATTGTTACAACTTTGAACGGTCTCGTCTTCGGACTAAAACTAAGTATAATGTTTAAATATACATAAGGTCTGTTTTTTTCCTTTTTATGTAGAATTTATTACATTTTTCATTGGCTTTCAAAATTCAACAATTTTACAAGTGTGAGTCCCACAGTAATTTAAGTATTATGGATATTTTGTTGTGTTCCACTTTCAGCTTTGAAACGAATACTATTAAATATATTATTGCAAATTCGGTACATACTTATTACAAATGGAGAAAAAAACAAAAAACCTTTTATCCCTTTTCTATAAAACTCAAATAACTGACGTACAGTTGCTAAAGAACCGTATTATATGAACATAAACTCACGCCTATTTAAAAAAAAAAGGGTTAGGCAGAGGCTATAGATTTCCACATAGTACAATCTTTGCATATCTCTCTTACTTTACTGATACTCATCAATTTTTTCATGCAAGCTCATCGATTTGGGGTGCTTAAAATTTGGCCCTTTTAAAAAAAAAATGTCGCTGATGTAGTTTGAACAATATTGTATTTAATGATAATCATCAGTAGATCATCGAAATCATAGAAATTCTCAAGCAACCTGTATATAGTTCCATAACCATAATTACTTTAATTTTAAAAAGTTACAGTGGTGGTTGTATGTATTTATAACTGACCACAAGCGTCCGCAGACAGAGGTCTTGGTGGGGGGTGCGAACGTCCAGCGCCGCGGGCAGGTCCCACACTTTGATCTTGCCGTCGTACGCGCCACTCACTATGCGTTTGTTATCGAACCTGTAACAAAAAAAATCCAATAAAGATACTTAACATCAACTTTATTGTACATATACATGACTAATGATATGCAAATGATAACATTTTATATTTGATATCACCTCACAATATTCAATCTTAACATTACATCAAGGTTTATGAACTAACAGAATCTCATGAAATTAATGCATCATCAAGATATAATGGACAATTAAAAATAAAATAGTACATTCAAATATCGGCCCTTTTGACTTTTAAAAGAAAAAAAGGTATTTCTCCATTTTTTGAAGATTTTTTGCAAGTTTAAATTTCTATCAGAACTTTTTACAAACATTAATAAAACATATATTAAAAGGTCAGATGTCGAGAGAAGTTACCTGATACACCGTACCAACTCCTGATGCCCTTCTAAAACTCTTATGCATTGGCCACATTCAATATCCCATAGACGTATCGTGTTGTCCGATGAACCAGAGACGACCAACCTCTCCCTGTACTGTAGGCACGCTATCCCTCTTTTGTGGCCGTTGAGCGTACGGACAAACTCACACGAGGATGTGTTCCACACCTGTGGACAAAGTGACAGATAGCAATTAAAAATAAGAGTTTGAAGTCTAACTCGAGGGAAATTAATAATCGTTCATTTTATAATAACCATTTAACATATTTGAGAGAGTTACATTAAATTTATCAAAATTTTTCAATATCATTTAATTGCAACACCAAATAAATATAACATATCACTTGTCTTAAAGGTGAAGAATAATTTGAAAAAATTGCCATGCATGCATGCCAGACACTTCATATGAAATTTTAACATCATGGTAAAGTTGCCAACACACATTGAGTCTAGATACATACATATGTACAATTAAATAACTGTTCATGACTATTATCATTTTCATCAAAAAGGTAACTGCGCAACAACATAGCAGCAATGACAATAAACTTCAAATAAGAAAAAGAAATATTTAATTTTTTTTTAATTTTTCTATACAGATAAACTTGAAAAGCAAAACTGTATCAAAGTGCAAATTGCCATCAATATCTTTAGAACCGTTTCTGAAATACCAACATATATATCTATATGTAAGAAGTGCTCACCTAAACTAACGTAGAAATGTAGAGGTGCTACTTTGCATTATGGAAAGATTTTTAATATCGTGAAGGAACAGACGAGTACGTAGCAAACTGGAAGCTGATAGGATTTGGATACTGATATTATCTATAAATGGAGCAACCTTTATGGTTCTGTCTCCGCTGGCGCTGACGATGTATTTCTCGTCGAAGTCCACCACGTTGACGGCGGCGCGGTGGCCGACCAGCACGCGGCGCAGCGTGATCTCCGTGGTCGAAGACATGTCCCACACAGCTATCGAACGATCCTAGATTTGATTTAATGATTACATTAGATTTATTATCTAAGAATATCCATGATCTTCTAGATCATACTATAAAATTCAAACTGTGCGTCCATTTAAATTCTTTGACAACCCACTTTTTCGCTGCACATGTTTTTTTTTTTGATTCATTGCTATGTTATCTGACCCAGGTGATAATCAATGGTGAATCAAGTCAGAAAATAGATGCTTTTAGGGTACTTAAATGGCATATGCTGAGTAAGCCATAAGATCATTAAATGAATGTACTACATAGCTGTAAATCTTGAAAAGGGGTGGTGCGGGCGGCACAATTCTTGAGCTACCCGCTACTTGTTTATACAAAACTTAAGCAATAATTCTATGGTTTATGCAAACGGAGCTGCGGGCACCGTTAGTGATAAATAAAATAATGTATTCTATTTCCAAGTTGACATTACATTTTAGCTGCGTTAATGGTATAATATCATGCAGTATTTTTGTTCAGGTGAAAGCCAGTGACATTTAAATGATTTTGTTTTAAATACGAGAGCCATTGAAGTTCAAAGAATATTTGTTTGATATATGAGATCAAATTTTCTTTGTCTACAAATTAATATCTAGAGCTAGACTAAAGTCATTTAAAGGAAAATAATATTCTTAATTCATACTTGTCAATACATTTATGATAATATAAGCTATGTGTTCAAAACCATGATTGTTTTCTTTATGGTAGAATTCTATTATAATATAAATACTAGAGGAAAGGAAGTGTTCACAAATTTTAATTTCAAACTTTTATTTATATTTCAACATTTATAATTTTACAATTATTACATAAATTACACTATTATTTTTTTAACTTTAGTGAGATAGATAATACATACACAAATAGAGCTTTCATACAGAACATAACTCATTATGAAAGATTTAAGATAATTTCTTACTTAAAAAAGTATCCCTTTTCTTATATTCCTCACCTTACTGCATGTCACCATCATACCGTTGCAGAACCTTAAATGTAGCACGGCTTCGCAATGATGAATCAGGGTGTTGAGCATTACACCGGTGTTAACGTCCCACACCCGTACGGTGCTGTCAGACGAGCCGGATATGATAGCTCTTTCGTCATACTGGAGGCAGAGTACCGAACCAGTGTGACCCTGAAGCTCCTGTGAATTTAATTTATAGCATTATTGAAAAGAAACCAATATACATATAATGTGGATGGGATCACTCGAGTTGTAAGCAACTATATTTGGGGTTTCTGGTTATTGTTAAGTTTTAATTATCCCACTACTGAGACATATTCTCACCCTTTTATTTTAGACCTCAATCTCTGCAAGCTAGTTCAGGGTGAGTCATGAGTTGCTAATAATAATTGTCGCCAATGTGATGACCAACCACAGGCCGGGACAGACAGCTTAACATACTATTCGAAGACTATGCCAGGAAGAGTATATGAAGTTGTTGTTACTGTCGAAAATGTCGCTCTATAGAGAGCGGTTTAATTTGCTCAAAGCTAAAACTCACTGATAAATTTGCTTAAGGTCAAAATACAAACCCATACCTTCTGGTTTATAAGGCATCAATCGGTGCTGCAATAGTAAATCTGATCTGGTAATATCACTTGAAATTCTCAAAATACCGATCGAAGTACTCAGATTTTAAATTTTTCAGTTGTTTCTATGATCCTAAATAGTTTACAAAATACTAATAACATTTCTAAGTAATACACACTATTTGAATTATTTGGAAATCTCTTTAAACAATTATTTCACCTGTATATGGCTGAGACGTTCTCACTGAGAAAACTTTTAACATATCAGAACACATCCGAAAACGGACAAAAATGAAAAATAACAAACAAACATTACCTTAACACATTGTAACGTCTTTCTGTCCCATATTTTGATAGTGTTGTCCCTCAAGCCGGATACAATTTTATTGTCGTCGTATTGTAGGCAGTAGACACCTTTAGAGTTTTCAGACCTGCAGTTTATCCTCTGAAAATGAAATAGGGATTGCGATTAGCGTCATTACAGATAAAACTGTCCAAAAATAAAAACTCAATGAGGGTGTTAAATTAAAGGTCACAAAAGCGCGCCAGACATTGAAAAATATAATAAAATCTATTCAAAAACATGTCTATTTCCTTAAAAATACACTTTAAAATACTTAATTACGTGTGGTGTTAGTCTTATATAACTTTGTCGTCAGAAAATTTACTAAACTACAGTATTATGAATGAAACTGGTCATGAAGTTAGTCAGAAAAGCATTTAAATGGCGTAAAATAGGAAAGAAGGTACGCGAGGGAGAAGGAAGTGTCGCTGAGCATTGAACCAGTGCACCGCATCATCGCAGACATTTTAGAACTGTAGTTTTGTGCGTTGTACTATAACCTTTTACCCCCTTACTCAATCTCCAAAAGTAGGCATTAAAAAAGTTCTAGATTCTAGAGGTTTTAGAGTCTAGAATATTCTTTACAATATGAGAATCAATGCAAATAATTTTGAATGGGAGATTTTGAGTGACCAATCTGATTTATAAATTCGTTTTTATCGATGTTAGTATCAATGGATAAAAAACCTTAATAAAATGAAAAAAGAAATAAATAGAATAAAATAAAAAAGAAATAAATACCTGTAAATTGTGTCTACCCATCCTCCAATTGTCTTCTATGGACCTTATGTCCTGTATTATTTTGGGATATAGTTGTCTGTAGAAAGAGTGAGGCGGATGCTGACAACCGGGTTTCGGTTTAAACAGGTACTGAATCCTGAAACGAATTAAATTCACAACGTCACTCAATGATAGCTTCTCCAGAGTTTCGCAAGTAATTGTTACAGATTAGCTACAGTCAAATTTTGATGGAGAAGTCAAGATGAGTATTATATGCATTGTCTAAACATCGTCAAACAACTTTCAAGTTTAAATAATAAGGAATCAACCAGAAATGCTGCGATGTGATAATGAGGAATCATATGTGTTACGCTTTTGCTTATTCAACAAACGGCCAATACATAGTCCATTTAAAAAAAATACGATAAGAATATACTCACCATCCCCTCCTCTCGGCCAAGCCGCGCCATAGAGAGTCTGTTCTAACTTTTCTTTCGACCAATTTCTTCCAAAGCATACCCTCGCTGATGACCCTCTGCCATTCCCTGCAGACGAGCTCGGCGGCGCACAACGAACTCGCGTCCAAGTACGATAGGATATTTTCAGCTACATGATCTAGGCCTTTCTCTGTTAAAAAAAAATTTAAGTTTATCCGAATCTCAAATATCTATTTAAACTCCATGAGGAAAAAAGGACATTAAAGATAGGGAATATGGACTTCTTTTTATTTGTGTATTTATATGATAGCTCCTATTGATATATTATCATGATAAAAATATTCAACACGAAAAATCTAAAATACAGTAAGAAAAATAATTCTGAAAATAACAAAAAGATTCAGGGAATTTTAAACACTCTCCATTTTCAGCACTTCTTGTGATTTCAAAGTCTATGACAACAAATAACTAGTCTACAAACAACTTGTTGAGGTACTGTGTAGTCGATTTTGTATTTTACGATTATCATTTGATGGTATATGTTAGATTTAATTTGATTTTCTTATTAATTCATCGCGATAGACAATAATCAGGATTTTCCCACGAAATGCATTTCGAAAATTTGTGACAACTATGAAATTAAGAACCATATATTAATGAAATCAAAAACCATATATTACGCTCATATCGTAATTGACAGCAACTTGCCAGTTAGCATTTAACTTTAACAAGTCATTTTTTGAAGGAACAGAATTTGACAATTTTCCTAATTATTAAAGTAAATGTTATGTTTAAAAGTTAAAATTTACAGTTGAATATACTACTTAATTTGGAAACACTCTGATGCCAATTTCACATCATACTCTTTAAAAACTGTCAAAGAGTTGATACATTTTTAATTTTGAAAATGTTTCTTACAACCGACTGGTAAATTTCTCTATGCCAAGATATAAACCACAGTAAATTTTACAATATTTTAAATTTTTAACAATATATTTCATGAGTTACAGCATATTACAGAATAAAGCTGTTTCAATCCCCATTAATAAGGTTTTGATACCCATCTCGGTGTGCATTTCTTACTTAATCAATTTAAGTTATTCAAACAAAACAATACAATCCACCTTTTATAAAGATATTGTTTATAACAGTCATCTGCAACTCCATGCACATTAAAATATTGACACAAATCTTTGTTCCAATTATTATTAAGCATTGTATTCTAAATGTCGATGAAAAATTTTCTTTTTTTGTAATGCAAAATACCCGCAAAGTTCCATCAAAAGAGATACAGTATACCTATATCATATACGCAACCATCAAAAATCATATTGACAATGTTCAATTATGATGATAACATTGTGTAATAAGCTGACGACACAGCACTGAGCATACATTTAACCTGTTCATATAGGGAAGAGTTGAAGTTTGTAAACACTGAAACCTTCATAGTATGAGAAAGACAATGCCTGCCACTCAAGGGCACTCGAAAATGCATTGTGCACGCATCTCCACAATAACACAAAATCACTTAAAGGGGACACTATCGCCCATCGTATTTCAGAAGCAATCCGAAATCCATCATGTCATCAATCCATTTGTATCAGTTGGCGTGGGACGATGCCACTCAATTGGGAGTGCTCATGAATGACAGGTTTAAGAGTTTTTAAAAGATTACCATACTTTTAGTAGTCTCGATACACATCAGTTCTCACTAATTCATTTCTAGTAAGAAATATAAGAAGAAATTAATAATATCAAAAAAAAATATATAATTCATAAATTTTAAATTATTAATATAATTTTGAAAACATGTTTTTGTTTTTTTTTGCCATATGTCATATAACAATATAAACTCACGCCTATTTTCCAGAAGGATAGACAGAGACTATAGATTTCCACATGGTACTATCTTTGCATAACTCCCTTGCTTCATTGTCATCGATCAATTTATTCATGCAAAACATCCCCATGATCCTTTTGTTAGCAAAAGTATATAAAACTTGACCCCACAACATCACACAGCCCTGATATTGGAACAGTCTGGTAATATATAGTTTTTATCACAGACAGTCGGATGCTTCCCAGTGATTTTAGTTCACACTATGTATATAACAATAGTAATTAACGATTCGAATTTTGTTTAAATAGAAATATCATTTGAATATCAATATTGAACTCCATGGTTTTTATATTAACTACGGTCATGCGATTGAAATAAATATAGAATTCGAGATTAATTGTACAAATCTTTTGTCTAAATTTGTGACATTGTCTCACAATAAAAACCATATCAATCGTGAACACAAAGCACCTATTAAACCAAAAAAAAAACTTAATTAAACAAACTTTTAATATGTACATATTTCTGTGGTAAAGAACACCAAACATACAGCGTCTTATCGGAAAACCTGACATACATACTGGGTAACATGGTAATGAAGTCCCTCTGCAGCATGGGTTTGAGGTAGGCATTGATGTGACCATGCTGATAGTGGCACATACGGGCAAGAAGCTGTTCAACAAACTCCACCTGGCGAATGGACATAATCAAATTTGAACGACATATTTTTTATTATGATCAAACTTCTTATATACTGCTAATTGCTACACATTTTTTTGTCACATATTTTATGGAGTCTCTAGGATTTTCTGTTACATGTACTGATATTTCTGAATACCAAACAATTTTGAAATAGTTAAATTTTCCAAATCTGTTTTAGTCAATTCTTATATTAGAACATATGAAACCAAAAACATTGTTCGTTTATGTATAAAAGTATTTTTAATGACACAACAACATTACAATGAATTACAGATTGTCTCATAAATTAAGTTACATTTACAGCCTTCTTTCGTTTTGAGCGAGAAAGGATGCGAGACAAAATAAAGGTGAAAATATCCAAACCGAGACCCAGTTTCATTGAACCACGTTAACAATTAACAGACATTAAAATTTAAATTCAGAATCTTTTCTTCATGCAAAATAATTTCTCAACAGTGTGTAACATAGGTCGGTGACATTGGACCTCACTATTTCAAAAAATATATTAAAAAAAAACCTAGTTGAATTGAGAACCTCCTCCTTTTTAATTTTCAAATTTATTAAAAATTAAACATGGTTGTTTTTCTGAGGTAAAAATTGTAAATTGAAGGCATTGAAGTGATATTATTTCGTCACTACAATCGAATCAGAACCATCTGACAATCTCATTTGCGAATACTGTGAATGAAATATTTCTAAGATACGAGTTCATTTTGTGATGTATTCAAACCAAAAGGGGATCCACGCATGTGCGGCACACATAAAAGATTCGGTCAGGACTGGCTCTATTTTAATTATAATAAGAAAAATACTCAATGGGGGTAATGCCCCTTATGACCTCACCTCTGGATCGGCCACTGCATCAAATGATAATTATGTTAATATAGATCAATCGTGTTTGTACATCCAGTTGTTTGAATAGGAGAAGGTGTACGTTCAGCATTCTTTCTTAGCAGAAGTTGAATTAAGCGCAAGTATCGCTTGAAGAGTCATTAAGCATATGATGCCTCCCATCAAGTATTTGGGACATTTAGTTATGGGGTTAGTAAATCTTTAGTGAAAACTACTTGGTGGTGACGGTAATAGTATTGTCAGAGTCGATGCGTTGGTTTCTCATCAGGATATGGCAATTTGGATGTGAACCATCCGAGTGACCATCTGAAAAGCTTGTAAGAATATATGACTGATTAAAATAACACATAGTGTGATAGAAGGTTTAACAAGGGGCCGGTTTAGAAAATCATAACCTGAACAAATTGGTAGTACATTACAGGAGGGCCAAATTTTAAGCACCCCATAGTTATCGACTCGATAAACGATTGTTAAATATATCTAAGATCATAGAGGTACACGAGAGTAGCCCTAGGGACCCTTTACTGTACTGAGGTACAGCAAGGGATCCCACCGAGCATCGGTGATCTATGGTCTATATCTGTTTACACTCTATGGAAAATTTATATGTTTAATTTACCTGGTCCGTTTCATTCCATTTTGAAAAAAAGTTTAAGCAAGCGTCTCTCTCGGCTGTGTATGCCGCACTACTCGGTATGGGTCGTACGCCCCCTTCGAGAGTCGTCAAAGACGTTGTCTGAAAAGTTCAATAGAAAAATATGTGTATAGAAAATACATGTATTATAAGACACAGTTCTGTTGTTTGTGAAATCTATGGTATGTCATTTATATCTATAATCTATTTATATACGAATTTAAATAGCAGCGATATGATTTATTTAGATTATCATATATCAAAATATAACATGTGGGCATAGTTGGGCCACATGCTATATTTTGAGATGAATCAAAATTAGTTCAAACTGAAAACAAATCACCTCTAATGCCATGTGTTCAATTAATTTTATCATATTATTTGAAATTGTACAAAAATTTTTTTTTTAATCTCGATGGCAACCCCTCACTTGCTTGTATTTTTAAAAATTATTTCACCTATAATGATATAGTCAACTCCAAAAAACATCATCTCATCATCCAGCTAGTTAATGTTTTTAGTTTTCGTGTGGTAGAGTAGTGCTGTCCTCAACTTGACTGAAGCACCACAAAGCAGGCCGGCATGACAGATGAGATACCACAGTCTCACAGCACATAGACATGAAGTAACAACTTTCGCTGTTGCAATTCATCTAGGGAGTGAGAGTACCTGTGGTCCACTCCCCTCTTCATCAGATATTATATTAGGAAATATTTTCTTTATCATTTAATTTTTTTTAATCAACTATGCTTCGATACGTTGGCCAAGGAATATAAACACATATGGCCCATCAAAGCCGAACTACATCCGGATGTCAAAAAAAAAGTTAGGTATTGCAATGACACTGCTCTATTCTCTGCTTATCAATTGTCATTATAAATTTAATCTCCAGTTAGGATATTCCCTAAACTAGACATCAGTATCCTCCGAAAATCACTATAGTCGAAACCATATTCAGAATTAGAATTAATATCTATCGAGAACAGAAATTTGGTAAATGGAAATCAGTACAACACTAGCAGGGCAAAGACCAGTTCAATCAAATAAAATTGTGTGCTAAGAACCAAAAGTATAATTCGAAATGTTTAGCTACAAAAGCAGAACTATTGTAAAATTGTTTGATACAAAGTTAATTGTCGATTGAGTTAGGTACATCTTTATGTAACAAATTAATTAGAAACGATACTGTTACTATTACGCCACATCCGGTTTCATGCAGTCTTACATAAAGACGATTACTCATGCTTAACAATTTATTTAAAATGTGATTGAACAAGGAAAGTCGTATTGAGTATTAAGGTTAAGTGTGTATTGGATTAGATATACGAGAAGGGTCTTGTAGTTGTCAAGATATTTAAAATTTAAATTCATGTACATTTATTTTCAATAATTATTTTATTTAAGTTTCCTCACCTGTCACAATTTTGCGGAGTTTCAAAGTTTTTTTAGTAGCCATGGACGAAAAGGAGAGACATATAAATAATACTATAAGAATTGGTTAGAAATATGAAAGGCGTAAAGAGGTAACCCATAGACTATGATGGCTATAAATTTTTATGGAGTTTCTTAATCTATCCAGCAACTATGTTACCCATTCATGTTTGAATGTGGTCACAACAAGCCATAACCAAATATCGGTGAATTATAAATTTATGTACCACAAAAACGCTGCCAAAGGAAAAATTGCTTATTGATATGATAGAATATAGACACTAGGTCGAAAGTTGTAGATATGAGATATAGTAAACATCCACAAGGCGATAAGTAATAGTTCAACAATTTCCTCCATAGCAATTACTACCATTTTTTTTTAAATGAAATATATTTTGAAGAACAATGTTTAAATTATCAATAAGTTTAAAAATGTCTACAGCGGAAATATAAAGTCAAGCGATGAAAGTGGTAGACAAAAATTAAACAATATTTTCAAATATATGGATTTTGTCAATATTGGATTCTTGTTCCCTGTTAACCATAAATACATCAAAATAGTATTCATTCAAATTGACATATGTTTGTTATACTTCTATTCGGTAAATATTTACAAGCAATGAAGTATGAAATTAATTCAACAAACAAAACTCTTCCTAAAGAAGAGCATTATTAAAATTTCTGAATATTTAGGGGACTGCCGGTTTGATGCTTTTGACCCTACTTGCTGCTCTCGGGACATAGGTTAGATTCCCACACAAGACAAACATTTATTTAATTATACACATGTACACATGTATTCTATCAACTATCTGATACCCATATAAATAAGAGAATCCTTGTTGTTTAGTTTTGGACCAAATGGTACTGTATTATTAGAGGAAAAATATCCACAGGTATGACTAGCTCAACTTCTTATCCTGCTGTCTCTTTCTGTAATAATTTTGATGTTCGATAACAGTTGCTCATGTTATTTGCAAGTTGTTGTACACAGTATCTGAACAGAGTTACTCTACAAATTTTTTGCTAATCCTATTTAAGAGAAAATTATGTTTTAACGAGTGGTAGTCTCGTAAAACATAGTAAACAATGAAATAAAAATATTTGGAATTTGAAAGTATAATTGAGATGGCCTTAAAAAAAATATTAAACATAAAATTAAGAATACACAACAACAAAAGAGAGAAAACTTGGTGATTAAAAAAGTAAAAAAAGGACCACTATATTATTATTATTATAGATAATATAATATGATAATTACTACTTAGTAATTATCAATTTTTAGAAAATAATAATACTTATGTATTTTGTTGAATTTCATAAAAATGATCACAAATCGTAAAAGCCTAATGTATAAGAATGAAATTGCAGGAATCAGAAATTTAAAATAGTGCTTACTATCTAGTATGCTCTACATTCATTATTTTGTTTATTGCTTTGTCTCATATCTATAACCAACTATAAATTTTGAACACATTAAAACAACTTACAAGTAAATTGTTCAATTGTTCACTTTTAAGAGGCTCATCACTACACAATTGCATATTGAATACAAAATTTATTTATAACGGGTCCTCCTATGTTAAGAAATACCATAGAACTAAATATAATTTAAAATATCCAGAATGCACTAATACCAAGCTACTCATATTTAATGTGAAAAGTAACTCATATAATAACTATATCCATATGTAAGTTTGAGGGAAACATGAAGCAATAGCCTTATATTTTTAAATGTATAGGCTATTTCTTGTGCATGTACTTGTGTTGCAAAACTTACAATAGGAAAAAATTGTTATTTAGGGTCTATTTGCATAACCACAAACTTTTCCAATATAAATGCAAACTGCCAATGACACTTCAATCCATTGTTTACGCGTTTGGTTATTGCACAAAAAGTTTGTATATTGCAAATTATACAAAAGTTTGTAAAAGTTATTGCAATGAAAGTAATGTTATTGCATATAAGAAATTTTATATTCACACACTACACAAAGACTTTAAATAATAATTAATTTTTATTTAATTAAATTTAAGTAGAGTATAGCATTTTTTTTTTTTTATTATAAAAGGACACAAAGATAACAATTTACGCAAAACATTTATATAAATTATGAGTGTTCTCATGTATTTGAAAGGGTTATAAAAAAGTATTCCAACTAGATTGAAAGTAGGCCATGATTTTTTTCCAGTTTACAGTTAGATACCAAACAATGGATTGTCGCTTTATGAAACCAAAGACGTTCTTTGTTAATATTAATGTATTTTTATCATACATATTGATTCAAATATTCAGTTTTCTGAAATATTTTCGTATTATGGAAGGAAAAGATCATTGCATGTAAACAGCAATAAATATACAATATCGATCAGTCATTTCAATTTCAATACCGAAATGTTAACATTCACAACAGTCTCATTGAATAACATCTCGGATTTTTAAATAAGAAACAAATTTAATACAGATTTAACAAATCCGCATTGCAGTAGCTACATTTTAAGTTCGTCCAATATATGGATAAATTAATATACCCTGTTGATTGCTTTTTTGTTTATTTTTTTTTAAACATCTATGGTTTTATAGAATTGTGTCAA
Source organism: Eumeta japonica (assembly GCA_005406025.1). Taxonomy (NCBI): domain Eukaryota; kingdom Metazoa; phylum Arthropoda; class Insecta; order Lepidoptera; family Psychidae; genus Eumeta; species Eumeta japonica. The sequence continues at coordinate 90,046 of BGZK01001327.1, forward strand.
GAATATTTTATCAGTAAAATAGGATACCAATAAAATCGTAGTGATGGCAAAAAAATGGCGGATGTGCCCTGACATTATCATAAATTATTATCATTACAAACGTTCACCTGCGGCGGATTGGTGTCTTCTATCATTTTCTCCGTCTCCATTTTTATGTTATTTCACTGAATACATAAACACAATATCATCGGGACGTCCGTTAAAACTAAAAATCACAATCACAAAACAGTCATCGTCTCTGAATGACGTCAAGAAAGCCGTAAAATAAAAAGCGAAGTTTCTTGGATGCCAATTCCGTTGTGACAGTTGAGCTGTGCTTTAAATACATGTTTGTCGTACATGGCCTATCGTGAGCCATTACCGACCATTCGTTTTCTATTACATTGAAAGACTATTTTTGATGTATCACAAATTTTTAATATGACACAAGTTAACAACAAATTCTCACAAAATTTCAATTAGTAAAACAACAGTGACATTTGCGTGCAAAGACAATTTTTGTATTTTTCATTGAAAAACCTATCACCATATATCAAGAAACATGTTATAAAAACGAAATATAGGACGAAAACCAAAAATATTTAAAATGACTCACTTTTGTCTTTTGATACATGGATTTTTTAATTTTTTCGAATTAATTTATTACATATTAAACTTTTAAAAATATAAGAGAAAATTAATAAGAAAAAATAAAATTATAAAAGCCAAAGATAAATAAAGAAAAATTACCTATTTCGTAATTAAAACAACATACATTAGTGTAATATTTGGAATATCTTGTATCTTCGCTTGTTTTGAAGTTATGCTTCTTTAGGCGCGTTATGAAAAAATGATGAGAGTGAAATTTTAAGATGCGCGCGCATCTGTGACACAAAATTAACAGGTTTATATGATATATATAGGTTTTTCGTACATCTCAATGACCCATTAGCTCAGTTGGTCAAAGCGTCGTGCTAATAACGTGAAGGTCGCGGGTTCGATTCCCTCATGGTCCAAGTTTTTACTATTCGTAAATATTAAGAAAAAAATTGTGCTTATATACTTTTTTAAGTGCTCCAATATAATTGAGGTTAACTATCCGCATGTATTATTTATTGATATAAATTATAGTATTATTATTTAATATAATTAATATAAATATTATTAAATTATTAATATAAAATATTTATTATTAGTTATTTAATATTTACAAAATAAAGAAATGAAATTAATATAACATTTAATAAAAAAATGTAATAATAATTAAAATCTAACAACAAATAAAAATATTAATTTTTAGTATTTATTATTCAATTGAATAAATAATAAATATTTATAAAAAGAAATGAACAAATTTAATGAAAACTTATTGTTAAAAATGAAAAGTGAATATTAAATAATAAACATTTATGAACTTAATTTTTCAATTTATTATTAAATCGATTAATGTAAGTAATTATTTTTCATTAACTATTAATTATTGTAATTAATTATTTGCATGCAATTAAAAACTATTTTTAATGATGCTAAAGAAGTATAACTGCTTACGCGCGTACATAATTTTTAAGACTTTTATTTAAATTTTTAATCACCGGTCTTATACTATAATTATATTTTTGAAAGTTGTTAACTTATTTATTACTTTAAAATTTCATGTTGAATTACCTTGTTGTACTCCTTTAGTCAATTATTAAGAAAAAAAGCTGAATCTCAGTGGAATGCAACTAGCAAATTTTGGTTCATTATAGTCAAAACTATCGTTAGTTTCACCAGTGAACAGTAGCTCGTACTGTATTCCGACAAGACGGAATGCTTTATTTGCTTTGCATTGCGTATATTGATCGTCGTAAAACGCCATTATAGTAGTGAGTATAAAAAAAAGTGCGTTAAATATTTGCACATATAATTAAAAACCATTAGTATTAGTATAGTAGAGATTTTATATTAGAGATTATTAGACATCATAAACTCTTAACGCTTATATTCGTTCTAAAATGGGTTTGCTGTAGACCACCGCCATCTGAATTCAGTGGTACGCTGTGTAATTCGTTACCTACGACGTCAAGTTTGAGTATGCAAGATTCGTCGACGACGGGAATGAAGACGCTTTTTCACATCTTCTGTTTGCAAAGAAATATGACTATGTTAGTTTCGCAGCAGTATATCTGCACATTGACTTGAAGTTGATCAGTGCCTTAATTATATTTTAAAAAAATCATTTCGGATTACACGATTAGTAACCAAAACTACACAACAAAATACTTTGTTAAAGAATAATTTATGTTTATGTTATCAATTTTTGCAGCAGAGGCTGCTTATTCGCTTTTAAGAGAGTGAGATATTCGCTTTTAATACCTTATCGGTCGAGCAGGCCCATTGTTCTGCAAGTAAGTTAGCCAAAGATTGGCTCTACCAAGTATAGTAACAACTTAGGTGTTATATGATATTTTGAATTCTACTTATTAATGTTACTTTGTCTATTAAACATATACTGGTGTTGTATTTTAGGATTCAAGTTTTTAAGTACACAAACATTTTCTATTTAGCAATTTGTTCTAGATTACTTGCGACACAAAACGACGCTAATGTTATTTTATTTCTGACAACTAAGTTAAAAAAAAAATTACACGAACATTCTTCTTCTATTTACATAATTAGTTCGATGTATACTGTGTCGTAAATAGCCTTTTCTGCGCCCTGTGCAAGCTTTTATAATTGCGCCCTTGTTTTCTTTACATGTTATAGGTACCCTAGCTAGAGCAATGCTATGTATAGACCTACTTTATTTCATGCAGGGTAATAAAATAAAGCACAAGGACTTTGGTGTTTGTGGACCAATTATTTAATATTTTGAAAGCAAAATCTATTTTTTTTAAAGAACAAAACTTATGTGGGAAAACAAGCAGACGAGCTATTTAAGTGGACCCTTCGCCTATTCTACTATCCACTGTGTCTCACTCACTGAAACTCAAGCGCAAGTTCACTAGTGCAAATTCGTTGCCCACCCTGGTGCTTAAGATTTAATGTTTAGGCCACTTCGGTCTTCATACTCCTATAATAAAATGCAAACTTTCAGTAAACTGTATAATAATTTAACTTTAAGTACTTGGAATGGTAGTTTTGAATAAGGAAGGTAGCATAGCATTAATTGCGTTTAAGTATGAATTGGTGAAAAAACCTTTGGACTCAAGCACTAGGGGCGCAGCGAGAACCCATCAGAAGCAAACCGAAAAAATAATAGTCCTGTCTGGTCTAGCCATCCTTGCGCTTCCCAGAGTCTACGTGCGCCCTGTGCCTGGACACCGGTGGCACCGCTCTATTTACGGCGCTGGATGTATATACTTATATGTTGTAAAAATTATTATACTTATGTAGTATTTATGATTAAAACTTCATTCTAGTTTATTTATTATATGCCTTTTCTTTTCACTACATTTATACATACCGAAGAGATTTAAACATATTCAAGTGCGTTTTATTTGAAATATTTCTAGTGACTTAAAATTTGCGCACAAAACTACAGTTATTCGTATTGTGAAATTAAAAGATTTATTTTGTTTTATGTTAAGTTTTAATAAGTCTACGTTAAGACATACCTTTCCACAGCATTTTCATAAAGATTTGGGGTTTAAATCTTGAGCTCTCCATAATGATCCAGATGAAGACTATAATTATTGCTATTTCCGAGGAAGCAACAACGTCCGAGACCAACGGTTCAGTATTAGTCGGATCACGTAGTGAATAATTTGAATTAAATTAAAATAACATACTATTAGTTCGCTAATGATCCAGACTTAAACATGGACTCTATTATTTCTAAAGTAACACAATTAATTACTTTTAAATTTAAATTAAAAATATTGAACTATATTTTTCGATACAAATATGGATGTAAGAAATATATTTTGCTCTTAATTTCACGTTGCATGAAGTTGTATAACTGTTAATAAATTCAATTGATGCATTAATAATGAAATTTAAAGTTTTGCTTTAAGGTTTATTTTGAACATTTCAAAATACTTAGCTATTGGATCAAAAGATTTTTCTGTCATAATTACTTTAAAAACCGGCCATGAGTATGTCGGATCATGGTCAGTGTAGGATTTCGAAGCCGTTATTAGGTATGTCGAGTATTACTCTTAAATTAATGTGAACTAAAGTGCAAAATAGCGTATCATCATTCCATTACGTTCTTTTGTCGACGACCGCAGTTTTACGACAATAATTAAAAAACATCATATCCAATTATATTCAAAATAATTTTTGTTGAAAGTATTTATTAAGTATTACTTTTGAAATTTTTGATATGTTTTTGACATACGGCTTAACAAATAATAAGGGGGGGGAGAGAGATACAATTTCTGCTACTTTTGTAGCGATTACTTCCGGAAATATTCAATTAATCAAAAAAAATGCTTAAACACCTTTAAGTGCCTTAAAATGTATTTTTAGAAGCATCTTAGATACCTTTAAACTTCCGTAATATGTGCTGCACGTTGATGCATGCTGAGAATTCTTTTCCTGCTTCTGTTACATATATGTAACGCAAGAAATATTTATTTTTGTTGTTTAACTACCAAACTAACTAGCGATTTAAACAAGACTCCTGAACTCTAACTTTTATCAATATAAACTTGTAGCTTAGCTGTAGAGTAAAATGCCGTGACATACGGACGGACAGATGGACATGACGAAACTATAAGGGTTCCGTTTTTGCAATTTGGCCCAGAACCCTAAAAATTGGAAAGTACTTAATGTTTAAGTGGTAACCCTACAGTATAACATTCGTTTGACATTTTGACATTTAAATGTGAACTTTCTGGTCACAGAATACATTGAATATATTTGTATAGGCTTTAGTGGGATTCGGTGAAAATTACAAATATTTGTAAATTTTTATTCATCCATATTTATAGTGTTTGCTATTAAATAAATAACATAATATGTCGGAGCGGTTAAAAAGGACGAGCCAAGTGTCTAATGAGGAAGTAGTTCAAGAATTAACACAGGACTTCAAATCTTCTTTGAACGTAGAAGAACAGTCAAAGTCCTCATCGATTAATCCCGGAAGAAGTTCAAATGAATTACATCCTTCTTCTGAAGACACTATTCCTACAATAAAACCAACAAAGAAAGGTTAGTAATGTAATTTTTAAATTAATGACTCATTGTTTTTATGCAATCAAATTTTTTTTGTTATTTTATAATTCAATAGAGAATAACATGTATAAAGCCAAAATGTGAAAGGTTATTTCAATTCCTTACATTAATTATTTATTTGAAAATATTTATTACAAGCCTATAGTACTTTGCTTTCATTAAAGACAAAAATTTTGTTATGTTCTAAGATATGACATTAATTCAAATGGAAATTTCGAAATTGGGTAAATGAATATAGTAACTAAAAATGTGGACTGTAATGTCAATTTTCATTATCTTCATACTAAAATTAAATAACTTGAGTATTTTATTATATCATTTTTATCATTGCCAAAGTGAAGAGGCATCCTACTCTTCCTCCTTTTATATTGGTTTTTGGGGTACATTACGTAAATATAAAATCTGATCTATCGAAAAATATTCTTGTCTTTCTTTTAATTTACCTTGGTGTTGAGTCCCAAATAAAACAAAAAATTAAAATAAAAAAAAAAAACAGTAAATAGAAAATAAACACACAATGTTTGTCTGTTTTTGATACCACCAACCATCTGGTTTTGATATTAGTAGATTTCATAAAAATCTATTGTATATGTCCTCATGATGCAACCTTTGAAAAATTTTGCTGTTTTCTGACTTAACTCGGCGAGCTGAGTCAGAAAATACATATGGTTCAAATGTTTACATATATATGTGTACAATATAACATGGGGCTTGTCACCACGATAGTGTCTACAATTCTTTAGAGATCGTAATGAAACTCAACATACATGTTCTATGGACGATTACAAAGGTCGTGTTTAAATTTGAGCCAAACCGGTCAACTAGTTTAGAAATTACAGTATTTAAAAATTTTGAAAATATGAAAATTTATATATTTCGTATGAATTACATATAAAAATAAAATGAAACCTACTTCCATTTCGGCTGCCAAATGGCTTTTTTTTGAATGTTGGAACTGTTAGAGTAACAAATTAGGTCAGTCTTGATTGTTTATGCAGTTACAGTTTGTTTCTAATTTCTAGATTATGATAAGGATCTGGATGACCAAGAAAGGAGTGATGCAGAAGAATGTGACGATGACAGTATAGATGAAACGGCTCTCAAAGAAGAAGAATCAGAACTGACAGAAGATCAGAAAGAGGAAAGAAAGATAGTCGCCGAGGAATTAAAAAGCTCTGGAAATGCGGCATTCAAAAATGGCGATTACGAGTTGAGCATAGAAAAATACACGGAAGGCTTAAAGTTATGCCCTTTGATATGCACGCAACAAAGAGCCGTTCTCTATTGCAACAGGAGTGCGGCCAAAATGAAATTGGAGAGATACAAAGGAGCGACCAAAGACTGCACTAAATCTATAGAATTAGATGACAAATATTTAAAAGCTTACGTCAGGTAAACATCTTTGACTCTATGTTATTTGTAAACATGAATTTCATTCGGTTTACAAAATTAGACTACAAATTTAAAATTTGAATGTAAATTTGTTACACAGATATATATAAATTTCTTATAAGCAAAACTTTGAAAATGCTTTAGATATTTAAAAAGTATTCAAACAACAAAACTAACCAAAAATTATGAGCATAGACAAGCAGGTATGATTGAATTAAAATTTATCAGATTTATGTTACCTTTTTTTGATAATTAAATTACCACTACATATAATATGCTACTGTTCTTATAAGGTCATATTTATTAATAATTTCTATAAATTCCTGAAAACATTCATCAATAAATAAATAAAAATCGCTTATTGTACATTCTCGATTTTAAAGATTCCATTAATGGTGTATTGGTTGTTTTAATTTTAAATAAATAGCTTTAGAAGTTAATTTTACAATTTCAGACGAGCTCAATGCTATGAAAGTATGGAAAAATTCGAAGAGAGTCTATCTGATTATAAGAAGATTTTAGAATTAGATCCTTCACACAAAGAGGCATTGAAGGCTACTATACGCTTGCCGCCGCTCATAGAAGAGAAAAATGAAAAATTGAAGAAGGAGATGTTTGGAAAGTTGAAAGACTTGGGGAACATGATATTAAAACCTTTCGGTTTGTCTACAGATAATTTTCAATTGCAACAGGATCCCGAAACCAACGGCTATAAGATTAATTTTAAGCAATAAATTATAAATTCATATATAAATTATAAATGTTATATAATCATTGATTTTGCTTTTTAAAATTTCATTTTATATTACAACAAAACTAGCTATATTTCCACAGGTCCAATTGGCTAGTCAAAGATTATAAATATTCTCTTTGCACTGTTATTTTTGCTCTGCCGATATGGGTTATATTAGAAAAAGGTGTCGGAAGTTATGTCAAAATTGGTCTAGTCCTGTGAAACTGACTAAAAAGAATGCCTTTTTAGAAATAAATATACTGTGATGGTAGTTATAATATAGCTATGATTAAATTATATTAAAACTGTTATTAACAGAGCAGCCAACTTTTCCGAAACATTCCGATGGTTTTTGATTTTGATGAGAATTTTGAAAATATGATGCTGCCTCAGAAATACTTCCCATTTTTAGCGAATGGATGCTGAGACAAAAAACACGTCTCAAATAACAGCGAAATAAATTATGATGACATCTACTGTTTTTTTCTTTTTGTTCACGTCTATTTTATATATAATGCAGATTTGCACTCCGTTGTCGAATTAACAGTCTGCATTTCCATGATCTATGGATATGATCATCCGGAAGACACTTAGATAGATTTTAAGTGTCACGGATTGATGCTTCAGTTCTAGTAAAGTCGTTTAAATTAGTCATCAAGAAATAATATTTGATGCACAAATATAAGGATAAAAATCATTTGGCTATCTCATTTTCATAGTGTAATTGTATATTTAATTATGGTAATAATGTAAAGTTACACCTATTTCTTATGAGGGTAGGTACATATTAGATTTCCACAAGGTCTTTGCATATCTCTCTTCGTTTGCTGACATCCATCAATCTTTTGCAACAAGCTCGTCAGTCGGTCGGCTGATGCTTAAAATTTGGGCCTTTTTTAGTATACCATCAATTTAGTCTGCATACAATGTTTAAGGGTGACTCTTGCCGAATTTTCCATTTAACAATTTGATTTCTATAAAATTTTACACAAATATAGTCTTCATTATATAGATGAATGTAGGTTGATTTCGTTATATGTATTTTATAAAAAAATTTCACAATGAACGTTTTTAAATTGGAATTTCTGTTCATCCCACAATTTAGTTCAAATCAGATTTTAACACACCAAATGAGTACAAGTGGTTATGTGAGCTTTTTACAGGCATTATTGTATAGGCGTGACGATTTAATGTACTCCGCATAGCATGGAACGAGTGCTTTCAAATTAAATACATACTTATCGGCTGCCTTATTAGCACTATCGGTAAAGACCCTACCCGATGTGCTGGGGGCGTGGGTTCGAATCCCACTACAAAATCAACAATCATTTGAATAAAAAATAGCATTTTTCTGCATCCGGATATTTCTATGTGTAGTATTACATGTATATGCTCAAAAAAAGTATGTATGTGTTATATGAACTATCTGATATCCATAGTCGAAGCTTCGATACTAAGTTGGAGATCAGATAGTACTGCGTCTTGTCCAATGGTATTTAAAATTACATATTATTATTGGTCAAATAATTCCCATTTTGATATTGGATCAGGTATATCCTAATTCGAATGTCGATTGATGAGATTGAGACGGGCGCCGGATCCGGTGACAGTTGATCCGGATCGGTTGAAATCCTGAATGGGAACCAGATAAGGATTTGGTTGATGAGGAAATTATTAATGTGTAGACCAAAACAGCACATTTTACGTACAGCCGTGATAAAAAGCTAACAATTCAGTGATGTGTCATTACAGAGTGTCTATAAGTTATACCATTATTCCGTTTTACATTTCATGAACAGAATATACAGCCGAAATACACTGGTTACTGAAAAATTATAGACTTAGTTGTCACGGCTTCATTCATAATTATGATGACCATTCAAGTCCAAATAGTGAAATTTTATCATTATGTACAGAGGGAGCCACACAAATTTGCCAATGTAAATTTAGATACGTTCTATTGACTGCGCAGATACAAATAATTACAACCAAATAAGGCTTCCACGGGCAATTTATTTCTATTACTGTGACCACTATAATGCTAACTTTCGCAGTAGCAAAGTTTATCATACACATTCGTTGTATTTATTCTTTTTATTTGCATGTGCTAATGCTCTTATCCGGCGAGGGATTATTTCCATGCGCAGTCAATGCCCTTGGAACAGATAATTACAGCCGAAAGGGCAAAAAACTTTTCATCCGTCATTTCAGAATTCGTGCATCAATGCCTGTATTAAATTTTGTATATTAATTCATTGATATTGTGGATTGTTCCACTATCATGATAAGTTTATTAGTACCCACGGCTGTGCCCGCGATGACATAGAATTCCTTCACTTTTTATAACGATTCATCTGTCTTTATATTAGTCTGATTCCACAGTTCCCGTTTTCAATCATTCATTGTATAGATCATACACCTTACCTTCACCCTTGTAGACTACCTAATATTACATTTGTGGGATTCTGGGATATGAAATTTTACTGCATAATACTACTTAAAAATTAACATTATGCGAATTCAGAATAATATTGCAAATTCAAATATTATTCTTAGCTGTAGCCAATAGACAAAGTAAAGCAAATTTAATGAAAGTTAAGTGTCACTATAAGAACTTTTTTTTAAATAATTTTTTGTTTTGTTATACATATATTATTTTCATGAAAGATTACTTATTACTATTATTATATTTTCTGCCCACACATTTCATAAAATACTATTGATAAAGTAATTTTAAATACTCCATATTACATATTTCACTATCTTTTTATGTTAAACTTACAATTTAATCTTATTTATTTCACAGAAGATTTTTGTATTTTGTCATTTAAATATTACAAAATGAAAATTTGTAAAATATGTGCATTTTGCAAATCGCCTTAATTTAAAGCAAATATGTTTTTCGTTTATGTTAACATAATTTATAATCAGTTTTTTGAAAACAATATTGGTAAAAACAACTTAATAATAGTTTTTGACATTTCTTTTAGTTAATGTTATATGTTAAGTATTAGTTATTATTACTAAATATATAATTATTAAACATGATAAACATAACAACAGTTAACATGCTAAATACCTCTGTTTATGTTTATCATGAGAACTGTTCTGTGTATTTTACAAAGCATAAACTTCAAATTGACTAAAATTATTAGTGTTTACTACTAGAAATATTTTGTTGCTTTTACAAAGGAAGTGTTCTGGTAAATTTCACCACCATCATTGTTTAATCTCACTTTGGAATAGGTCTTTTTTACAAGCAATTCTTTAGAATTGACTATATTCAAATTTAACCATATTTTTACATTTAATACAACAAACAAAATTGTATTTTCAAATTAAATTCTTTTGTGATATCAACAATAAATGGTTAACAAAAGCGGTTTTGTTGATAGCATGCATGTTTTTTTCTCTATGTACGATGAAGTACTGTTTAACTCTAGGAAGAACTCTAATTTGGTAAAACGACTCGCGCGCCACTTATTGTTAAATATCATATACACAGCGCCGGCTTAGGGATAGAGCGTGTGGAGCAGTTGCTCTAGGCGCCATGTTATTAGGAGCGCTAAAAAACCGAATGCAAAAGACAATTGTCTGCATAAAATTAAATTTTGATGTTGCTTTTGGAAAGACAGAACAGTGTTACGATACTTATATTTAAATAATTTAAGCTTAATATGTGTTGATGTTTGCAATAAAAACTTCTTTTGAACAATTAGCAATTATTATTTGCTTATCATGAAGCCGAATTAGAATTTCTGGAAAATTAGAGAACTGACTTGGGGGCGCTGTGAAACAGTCTCACCCTACCCTAATCAAAGCTAGGGTCGGCGCTGCGCATACACACCAATATACCTACCGATTCAGAAACTCGCTCAAGTGCCAACATCAACTGTCCAAGTTTAAATTAAATCAGGGAAGCGATGCTGCAAAGCATAGAAAATGACAATACAAAAGATAAGTTTTATATGTGGTTACAAATTATATTCTTATGGCAATCATTCGAAGGTTCGGCAATGTGAATGTGAGTGTGTGCGATCTGTACCTGCTGTAAAATGTTGACGACGGTGGATGAAGGCAGTCTTAACAAGTAGAGACAGGCTGGACGACAGATGAAGACCGTTTTGAGGAGGGGTAAAGACAGGCTAGACGAAAGATGGATACAGTCTTGACGACAGATGAATATAGTCTTCACAACAGTTGAAGACAGGCTAGACAACAGATGGAGACAGTATTGACGACAGATGAATATAGTCTTCACAACAGTTGGAGACAGGCTAGACAACAGATGGAGACAGTCTTGACGATGATGAAGACAGTCCGGACGAGAGGTGAAGACAGTATTGACGATAGATGGAGACAGTCCTGACGACAGATGGAGACAGTCTTGACGACAGGTGAATATAGTCTTCACAACAGTTGGAGACAGGCTAGACAACAGATAGAGACAGTCTTGACGATAGATGAAGACAGCCTTGACTATAGATGGATACAATCTTGACGACAGATGGAGACAGTCTTGACGATAGATGAAGACAGTCCGGACGAGAGGTGAAGACAGTATTGACGATAGATGGAGACAGTCTTGATGATAGATGAAGACAGCCTTGACTATAGATGGATACAATCTTGACGACAGATGGAGACAGTCTTGACGATAGATGAAGACAGTCCGGACGACAGGTGAAGACAGTATTGACGATAGATGGAGACAGTCCTGACGACAGATGGAGACAGTCTTGACGACAGGTGAATATAGTCTTCACAACAGTTGGAGACAGGCTAGACAACAGATGGAGACAGTCTTGACGATAGATGAAGACAGCCTTGACTATAGATGGATACAATCTTGACGACAGATGGAGACAGTCTTGACGATAGATGAAGGCAGTCCGGACGACAGGTGAAGACAGTCTTGACGATAGATGGAGACAGTCTTGACGAAGATGGAGACAGTCTTGACAATAGATGAAGACAGTCCAGACGAGAGGTGAAGACAGTATTGACAATAGATGGAGAAAGTCTTGACGATAGATGGAGACAGTCTTGAACGATAAATGAATACAGTCGGACGACAGGTGAAGACAGTATTGACGATAGATGGAACAAGTCTTGACGATAGATGGAGACAGTCTTGACGATAGACGAAACAGTCCGACAATTGGTGAAGACAATCTTGACGATAGATGGAGACAGTCTTGACGAAGATGAGACAATCTTGACGATAGATAAAGACAGTCCAACGAGAGGTGAAGACAGTATTGACGATAGATGGAAACAGTCTTGACGATAGATGGAGACAGTCTTGACGATAGATGAATACAGTCCGGACGACAGGTGAAGACAGTATTGACGATAGATGGATACAATCTTGACGACAGATGGAGACAGTCTTGACGATAGATGAAGACAGTCCGGACGACAGGTGAAGACAGTCTTGACGATAGATGGAGACAGTCTTGACGAGAGATGGAGACAGTCTTGACGATAGATGAAGACAGTCCAGACGAGAGGTGAAGACAGTATTGACGATAGATGGAGACAGTCTTGACGATAGATGGAGACAGTCTTGACGATAGATGAATACAGTCCGGACGACAGGTGAAGACAGTATTGACGATAGATGGAGACAGTCCTGACGACAGATGGAGACAGTCCTGACGACAGATGGAGACAGTCTTGACGACAGGTGAATATAGTCTTCACAACAGTTGGAGACAGGCTAGACAACAGATGGAGACAGTCTTGACGATAGATGAAGACAGCCTTGACTATAGATGGATACAATCTTGACGACAGATGGAGACAGTCTTGACGATAGATGGAGACAGTCCGGACGACAGGTGAAGACAGTCTTGACGATAGATGCAGACAGTCCGGACGACAGGTGAAGACAGTCTTGATGATAGATGCAGACAGTCCGGACGACAGGTGAAGACAGTATTGACGATAGATGGAGACAGCCTTGACTATAGATGGATACAATCTTGACGACAGATGGAGACAGTCTTGACGACAGGTGAATATAGTCTTCACAACAGTTGGAGACAGGCTAGACAACAGATGGAGACAGTCTTGACGATAGATGAAGACAGCCTTGACTATAGATGGATACAATCTTGACGACAGATGGAGACAGTCTTGACGATAGATGGAGACAGTCCGGACGACAGGTGAAGACAGTCTTGACGATAGATGCAGACAGTCCGGACGACAGGTGAAGACAGTATTGACGATAGATGGAGACAGCCTTGACTATAGATGGATACAATCTTGACGACAGATGGAGACAGTCTTGACGATAGATGAAGACAGTCCGGACGACAGGTGAAGACAGTCTTGACGATAGATGGAGACAGTCTTGACGAGAGATGGATATAGTCTTGACAACGTATGGAGTCTGTTTTGACAATAGAGACCTTTTGATAAACGGATGAAGACAGTCTATTCACAACATATAAAGACAATTTTGATAATGAACGGAGACAGTTCGTTACCATACGAAATTGTCTAGACCTGTTACCAGTTTTTGATATCAATCGATGATATCATAAATCATAATTTATAATCCGATTTAATCCTCTCAACTGGTGATGAATCAACGCGGCGGCGGAGGTGCGATCTTTGCGTAGTATGTGTGGAGTGTCTCTGAAAGATAAACCTGGGTACTGTGATGTCAGAGAGCCATGTGGTTTGACGGAAGGTGAAGTGACCAGAGTAGAAAAAGGTATGTTGCGGTGGTTGGGCCATCTGGAGAGGATGAATGCAAGTAGACTGGCAGAACACATCCATAGCGAATGTGTGTGACGGAAGGGTCGCCCAAAAAATCCTATGCGGACCGAATTGGTGGCAGATTAAAAAAAAGGGCCAAATTTTAAGTACCCGAATCTTACGTGCCTGCATGAAAAGATTGATGGATGTGATTGAAGCAAGAGAGATATTCGAAGATGTGGAAATATGCAGTCTCTACCTACCCTTCTGGGAAATAAGTATGAGTTTATAATAACTGGCGAATTTTCTTTGGATATTTTTATATTCGTTCGACATTATTTATAATGTAGTTTAAGAGTCACTATTATATGAAAGTCCGTGCATATACAATACTTTATTACCTACGTGTATGCGTTAAAAGTTAAACTTCTTCGACATGACAAAGAAAACAATAGAAATCATAAAAAAATATAGAATTCATTCATTCACAACACAAATTTATGTCCAGACTTTTTTTTAATTATGTAAGAATTATTCGTGCGATACGATAGACGGGAGCCTTTCACGAGAGTCAGACAAAAAGTTATCTAAAAATCCATCTCAAAGTTTCACACAGAAAAAAGAGATGTACAGTGTAAAGTTGAACTTAATTGTCACATCTGCCCGTCTACACCACGGTGTTATTAATTTAAATAATATCACAATCACGTTTGATTTTAATTTTTGTATACCATAGTCATTTGTATATCTGGTCAAAAATAAAGCTAACGCGAAATAAGAAAGAAAAATGAAAGGAAAATAAAATATTGACAGATTTTCGTAATAGGAATGAGTGAATATTTTCCGCATCGTCAGCCCGAAGATCCCTTCAGATAGGCATATAATAACTAAATTTTTGTCTTTAATCGCATTAATTTTAGCTTGAAATTTCAAATGTTGTGAAGGCGGACGTTGGATCAGAGGTGAGTGCGAAAATTATCATTTCTTAGGCGATGGTGAAAGACGGCCACATAATTATAGTATATCTGCACATGTAGTAAAATCGTAGAGTTTGTGTGTGTGTGTGTGTGTGTGTACATTAACGATTTTTGCAAAAAATAACTGAGGCGTCAGGAATATGTAGTAGAAGTTTAGAAGAAAAAAATTTAATTCTTGTTCGTTTGCACACGCTAAGTACCACTGATTGAAAATTCAAAATTAAATTACTGAAAAAAGTTAAGCTTTATTCTGAGTAACATTTAATGTTTATTTCATCAAAATTGGCCCACGGGATCAAAAGATATTCAATATTTAAATTTAGTCAGAAACTTCGGCATTAAGTCGCTGCGCCGGGTCGCGCATGCGCGGTGTTGTGGTATGTCGCGAAGAGCGCGCCTAATATAAGTCGACGAGCAGCTCGATTGACTTCCGCTCGTTTTTATTTTTATCCTGAACGTATCCCATTTGTTATCAGTCAAAATCAAATTAAAAATATAGTTTTTAAAAAACTAAAAAACACTCTTTTAAAGCACATTAAACTAAAAAGTGAAAAATAATCCTTAATATGAACTCAAAAAAATAATTAACAATGACGAAAAATACCAGTATTATTGTGGAAAAAGCGTGGGGCGCTTTGTGCCACGTTTTTCGTATGTAGAGCAACCCACGCTTAAATTAATCCTGGCGGTCCTAATAAGGATAATGGGAAACTGTTATCAAATCATTGCATTGTCATTGGTCCTTGATACGTACGCATAGTTTCTAATTAATCGGACTTCTTGAAATTGGTGAAAATTAAACTCAAAAATTCCTTTACATACATACATACATAGTTAGATACGACCCAAGCTTATAAAAGTGTGTTAAAAATCGATGTCCATGCATCTAATTATTGTAAGAAATTAAATCTCTAAATTGTGCAGCGGCACCGAATCGAAAGTTAAGAGTTTATAAACGTTATTAAATTAGAAATCTATAATCTCTGGCTATCCTTCCGGGGAATAAGCGTGAGTTTAATATTTTTGTTTTTGAAGTAGAGATTTTTACTGATCGCGGTACAGGACAAGGCATTTTCATACCTCCGAATTTCTGTAGCTCTCAATAATTTCTCATTTAGTTTTAAATGCGTACAATTCCCGATGAATTGTGTTATGCGGAGACCATAATATGCAGCTCTTTCCGTATTTGTGGTTCGTATTGTTTATATGCACACGTTTTTACCCGACTGCCAAGCATGGGTATTGTTTTTCACGCGTATCTTGTATGTTTGTTTGTAAATTTCTTTATTGCCACGTATCTTTCAAACGGCTGGATGGATTTTGACAATTAAAATTTCGTCTCAAAAACCCGTGTCCTTAGATATTTAAAAATAAAAACAAAATGGCGGATTTTTAGCGCCAAATTATAAGAAGTTACAATTTTTTTTTTAGCCTAACCCATCGAGTAGGGTATCAAAATAAAGGGAATTAAGAGGATATTACAATAATATACATATGCCATGTATTTAATATCAATCAAGAATAATTACAACCATTTTAATTCAATCATTCGAATTAATTTGTGATCAATGCATTCAAATGGTCGTATTTTGGCTTCAAATGGGCCAAGTGTGTGTTAGATATCGTAATACGCATTTTCTTCTCGATATAGTCAATTGAACCGCTTACATTAATTATAACTTTCATTTGTATTTTGTTTGACACGCTATCAATAGTATTTATCAATCATCTCTACATTTTGCCCGATTTACAAGTCAGAAAAGTACACGCTGTCGTTCATAGGAATGAAATGGACGGCACACTGTAAAGTCTAAAATAAAATAAACAATTAAAAAAATAAAAAGCCGCGACTGCAAAAAATCAAAAGATACAACGCACTAAAAAGATCGAAACTAGAACGACAAAACAAAATACTAAAACCTAATAAACTACTTTGGTTTAACAGACTACATTATGAGCTGAAAGCCCTGTTGAAAACATCCAATAGATTCCGATAAGAAATGATTGTATTGGAATCTAATGTGCTTTTGACGCCGCAAATCCATATCCATACCCATAAAAACTTTCGAAGGGACGAAACGGAAAGTTTAATGGAACTTATATGTCTGCAGAGTTCTTATCTGGATTTACATATAGAATACATCATTTTCTCCGATTGTGGAATTGTCATTAAAAAGCATTAAAACATTTTCTATTTCGTATTCGGAAATCCACATTGGTTTTTATGTCCACGTGGACTTATGATAAAAACGGATACAAACCTACAGGTAAGGTGCAGATAGGATCCATACAGATACAAATAACATTACAATCCCATTAAGTCCAATAAAAAATCTCGCTATGATGGACTTACATATAGATTTTTAATTTAACTCTATCTGGAAATTTTTTCTTCCAGATAGATTACATATAAGCCATTACAGATTCTATTGTTTTGTATGGGGCTGTATTGGTGTTTTCAACAGGGAGCTTAAATTAAATAATTCACACGTTATATTTGGTAGCAGGCGGCACTCATTTGCAAATTATAAATCCTAAGAAAATTAATGGGTCCCGCCTGCTACCAAACATAATGTAAATTATTTAATTTAGGCTTTCAGCTCATAATGTAGTCTATTAAACCAAAGTAGAGTTTATTAGGTTTTAGTAGTTTGTTTTCTCAATCTAGTTTCGGTCTTCTTAGTGCCTTGTATCTTCTAATTTTTTTGTAGTCGGGGTTTTTTATTTTCTTAATTGTTTTTGCAAATTCTTCTAACAAGACTAGACTTCCAACATAGTTTACTGAGAAGGGTTATTGTAGATTATACTCTATATCAGCATAATCATAATCGATAACGTCACTTACGTGAGTCGTATCCAATCAATTCTATACAACTAGTTCATGTTGTAGTAATGCCGGTAAACGTTCACCACTTTATTGCCAGGTCGATTCGTACAATAATCACTTTACTTGTATCGATGTAATGGCTGTGCGCATTGCCAGGTTTAAAAATATACATTAGAAACCTTAAAACAGTTTCAATGATGTGATTATTATCTAATATTAGTTGTTTGTTCATTTTTTGTGTGTATCAATCACTTCACTTTTATTTCTATCATCTATAGACTAAAGTTGTATTTTTAAATGTATATTAGTTATAAGTACTTTGTGTGTTTACTGTTTGCTGACCGGAATAAATAAATAAAATAAAACATAATCCGCCCAGCGCTGCATTTGCACTGGGGGTTACTAGGAGCTTGTGCCCATGGCGGTAATATTCCGGGTTTGAGATAATATTTTTCGAAAATGCTCAAAAATATCTCGTTTGCAATCTCGTAATCCTCGACTTGCGCGTGAACATGAACCCATAAGTGGTGCAGTTTTATTTACAGCTTCCACGGCAACATCCGGAATGTCTTCTCCAACCGTTCGCCCCAAGAGGCGATAAGTTATTTCAGGTGCCGTGCAGCACCCGCATAGCGACGGACGAGTTGCTAAAGCTTTTGGCGGCCCGGTTCTCGTCTCGTTCACGTTTTTTTTGCCACCCCTGTGACCAGACAGCATCTAATAACATCAGTCGTCGTTCCCTGTTGAAAACACCAATACATACAAAACAATAGAATCTGTAATGGCTTATATGTAATCTATCTGGAAGAAAAATTTCCAGATAGAGTTAAGTTTGGAATCTGTATGCAAGTCCATCATAGCGAGGTTTCTTTATTGGACTTAATGGGATTGTAATGTTATTTGTATCTGTATGGATCCTAACTGCACCTTACCTGTAGGTCTGTATCCGTTTTTAACGCATGTCCATGTGGACATAAAAACCAATGTGGATTTCCGAATACGAAATAGAAAATGTTTTTAATGCTTTTTAGTGACAATTCTACAATCGGAAAAAATGATGTATTCTATATGTAAATCCAGATAAGAACTCTGCAGACATATGAGTTCCATTAAACTTTCCGTTTTGTCCCTTCGAAAGTTTTTATGGGTATGATATGGATTTGCAGCGACACACGCATATTAGATTCCAATACAATCATTTCTTATTGGAATCTATTGGATGTTTTCAACAGGGTTGACAACCTTGTAATGTCGGCCCAACTTGGCCCTTTGATTTTGTTTAAAAGTGTAGCATCTCCGTGCATACTCCATCGCGTATATTACGAGGGGTGGTCTGGAGAGCTGTCCAACCTCATTCCTGCCGTTGACTTCCGTCAACGCAAAAATACCATCACCACCACGATGGCTAGCGTTGTATCGCTGTACGCTTATCGTCCCCGATCATGGCAAATAATTATATACCCTATCTGGTGAAACTCTAAAACGATCTACCATCAGGGATACTCCTAATTGACTATGACAAGGGGGGTCTTCAGTAAAAGAGCGTACTACGTTTTAAAAGGCCGTCAACGCGCTGCGGTGACACCTCGAGGCTTGCGGATGAACATGGGGGGCGGTGAGCACCTACTCTCAGGCGGCTCGCAAGTTCGTTTGCTCCTTAAAACTCATAGAAGAACCGGTCAAGTGTGAGCCGGGCCACGCGCAATGTAGGGTTCTGTAGTTTCCCGTCATATTACACGGACTTCTAAGTGGGATTTTTGTTTGATACTATTAACTTGTTGGGTTCACGGTTTAAAGGCTAAAACGGGCCCACATGCGACGGGTGTTAAGGATGTTATTATTTTATATTTCCATAATTTTATCCGGTTCATAGACTTATATCTGCTACCTATTTTATATAACCAACAACGTCACTGAGTAATATTCATTGGAAGCTGAACGAAATTTCGCTTTTTTAACTTTTCCAATTGCATTTTATAAGTTGGCCGTCTATTATGCCCGTTAACTCGTTAAGCGTACTTAGTTGTGATAATTTCCTATTAACATATATGCTACTTTCGTGAATTTGTGACTTTTTTCATATATCCAAGAATAAGCATCTATCTGGAAGGGATTAGGGGGCACTGGGCTCTGCCAAAAATTACTTAGCAAACGGATTCCTAAAATATTTTCATGGGCCCGTTATATTTGTTAATAGGCTATCCAACTGCACTCCAAATCTTGGGATACATGAGAAAAAAATATTCATCCACACGTGTAGGGAAGGTACCCTGGATTTTTTTCTAAATTTTATTCTACTACTTTGTCAACATGATTACTATGTATACCCATAGTCATTATAGATTTCTTGTACTAAGATTCTCTGAGCTAAGCGACGGACGGACAGACAGACGGATGGACGGACGGACACGGCGAAACTTTGAGAATTCCTTACCGACTACAGACCCCTTAAAAGACGCCAGAGCATAAATAGGCACTGACAATCATTGAATATTGCGAAAATCACCTACAATCTCCTTTCAGATCTTCCAGAATGACCAAGCCGAAGTGCGCAAAGCCGGTAAAGAAGTGAGTATACCAACGATAATGTCGTTAAGTACGACAAAATTTTCGCGATATGTTGTGCCTACGTGCAAATACTTGTAACGAAAACGTCCGCCTATCTGTACTGCTAAACGAAACCAGTAAAACGATTCAAATTTTTTTGAAGTTATACTTCTTTAGGCGCGTCACGAAAAAATGATGAGAGTGTAATTATAAGTTGCGCGCGCATCAGTGTAACACAAAATTCACAGGTTGAAGTCGGCCGCTAAACCGCTCATTAAGTGCTACCAACAAAAGAGAAATGAAACCTCTATTAGTCGCGAATTGTTGGCACGCTCGTCGCCTCTGATCACTGTATTCATATTTATAATATTTAGCCACATGTTTTTAGTTTCTACATTCACAACACCTGTTTTAATTTTCTACAAGTGCGAATTATATATGTGCTAATAAATTAAAATCAGTAATGATTTAAATTGAATATTTTGATTAATATTATTTACTATTCGTAAATATGAGTGAAAAAAATTGTGCTTATATACTTTTTAAGTGCTCCAATATAATTGAGGTTATTTGTATAATTGAAGTTCTAATTGATGGTTCACTGTCCTTTTCCAGTCCTTTTATTATTTTATTGTAAATAATTATTTGCATGCAATTAAAAACTATTTTTTAATGATGCCAAAGAAGTATAACTTCTCACGCGCATACATAAGTACACGCACTCATTTTTTTTTACGCATAGCCAACTGCACCATTCCCTTGATACGGGCACATAGCTTATTTCGTTAGTGGCGTTTGGCTGCGGCGTCGTCTGAATCACGGAATCGGAACTGAGGACCGAACGGGATGAAACGGCGAAACGGAGAATCAGGGTCGGGGGCGAGATCGGGACGGAAAACTTTAACGTAACGAGTCGATATCGAGTGTGAGGCCAGTATCGAATTCAAGAGCGCGACGATACCAGAATCGAAAGCGAAACCGAGGCTGAAGTTGGAATTTATTACGCATGCGCTATAGAATCTATAGAAAGAATACAAAAGTGATTCTTCATTAGGTTACGAATATTTTCATGCGCACACCAAAGTTTGTTTTTGATTATGCTATACAAGTGTATATAAATTCTAACAAGCGCGCAAATTCTTCTTCTTGATATATCTTCTTTTTTGTACTCGTTACGATAATCAAATAATCGTGCATGTATACAAATTTACATCATTCACCGAAACAATCGTGCTCAATTTTGAATCGCGCTTGGCCGACTTCTGTAATCAATTTTAAAACTGTCAAGTTTAAAAAATTCAATTTTTAAATGCTTTATTTGTTGCAGAATGGGCAGAACGTAAGTATACATATTTCAATATTTTGGGAGAAAGGTAACTGGATTTTTTTTTAATATTTATATTAATTTGAATCCATTGTACGTGCTGTTAAAAAGATGAGAAATTTGTCCGGCATCCAAAATTGATATTAGTATACTTCGCACGTTTTCGTGCCTGAAGTCATCTGGTATTGTTTCGGTGTCGTGCCGTGGATACACATAGAATTTTCGTGCCGCTGAATTGTAGAAGTTTTCTCCAATAAACACGCCAAGCTATTTAATCAAAACTTTCATGTAATTAACATTTCACTGTGACGTACATCGGTCGGTTGTCAATCCCCGATCGGTGCAATCAGATTATCGACAATAAGCGAGTGTTATTGCAACAAGAAGCGGGACCTAGAGCGGAACCGGACGTACCGGGGTCGAAGTTGCGACTGGCGTGTGGTCCGCAAGAGCCTAGGGCTGAAACGGCTTCGTTACCGAGAGCGGGAACGGGAATAGATGTTGGGAGTCGGAAAATCTAAAAGTGGAATAACCTCTGTGATCGAGGGCCGCGCCGGGCATGGGGCCGGGACGGAGGTGTGGACAATTTAGATTACTCCGATCCCGTATTCGCTCAAAATGCAGATCGTACTCGAATCGAAGCCGCAATCGGTGACGAAATCGATACGTAATTGTTGCAAAATTGTTGGACATTGTTTGCGGCCAAGTACACCGGGAGATTTAACATGCAAAATTAGATTAGGTCATTAGGCATGCAGGAGGTCGTCCCGAGGAGTCATTTACACGTACACCCAGGCCACGAAGCAGAACAGCGCATCAGAACTCTCAAGGTTCTCCAGAAACTTGGAATATTTATTTATTTATATATCTATAAATAAATGTATATATATATATATATATATATATATATATATATAATGTCGTGGACGAGTTTAAGTCCATCCTGATTGACTGACTGTGTAGAAAAGACGTGCGGACGGTAATAGAAGGTATTGAAGTCGAAGAGTCGAACAGAGCTTGGAGTTGAGAACGAGACCGGTAACTGAACAGACGGTAGAGTCGGAATCGAAGTTGAGAATGGAGTCAGAATAAGGATCATGACTGAGAGAGAGATCGCTCAAGATTAAGAAATATATCCTATATCTGCACGCGAGTTAAAGCTACTATGTTGTATGTATATGTGTTGTAACAGGCGGCATTGGATAGTGGCGCAAAGTGGTTACATGGGGTCACGCAACAAGCCCGCATATCTTGTGACACTGCGACCTACTTCGGTCTCTTAGGATCCATTTTTAGCAAAGCTCGTTTCAAGGTTGTCGATTTAAAACAATGTGCAGTTTCACGATGCGAAAAATAATGCATGCTGCATCTTAATGCCGAACGGTCGACGATGATCGATTTAAAAAAATATTAATAAATAATTTTAGCCGGACACTGTATTGTCACATTTTGTAGGTAAGTTTTGGACTAACCAGTGCCTTGTCGCATGTCCGACAGGCGCTGCCGCGACGTGTGCGGCCGCTTCAAGCGCTGTCAGAGCCAGCCCTGCTGGCTGGCGACGCGGACGGCGGCCTGCTGTCCGAAGAAGAAACGCAAGAAGTGCGGGAAGAAGAAGAAATCGTGAGTGAACCAACAGCGCGCGCGCAAGCGCATTCTCTCACAAACGCACACTGACATTTCGCTTTGTACTTTGCTCCATCGAAATAGCTTGAAAAGCTTCAGGTGTTGCAATACCTTTCCGACAAAAGCTTAAGTCCTCTTTGACACGTTTGATCTTTCTGTCTGTGTACATACGTAATTTTTAAGGGTATCATCTACAGGCTTCGGAATGCGAACTACTTTTTTGAAGTAAAAACTTCTTTGGGCGAGTTGGGCATTTTTGAGATGACAAAAAAAAAACCATCGAACTCGCGACACTTTTACCGTTACGTAACCGACATCTCTGTGTATAAGTATCTACATACATTGGCCCCGTTTACACGAGAGTTCAGTTTGGGTTGAAATACATTGATAATATAGCTATATATAATACGAACATGTATTGTGTATATGCGTACAACATAGATATATATACATGTCGGAACTTTTCGTATTGTATTTGTAGGTAAATTTAAGTTTTAAGCAATAGATTACAATTTTTGTATGTAAAATAATATACATTATTTTTCATGTACAATAGCGCATTAAATTAAAATTGTAATATAATTTTTGCAGTAGTAGTTTATAATAATGAATAAAAAAGCATTTCATTTAAAAGTATTTCCTGCACAATAAAATATTTCCTGACGATTCGAAAAATACACACGTAAATGTTGCAAGTTTTCTCATCTGTAGGCACTCCCGGAGTGCCGTTGTTTTTTTTTTGTTAACGCGCCTTTGGAAATATTTACACTCGTTACAAATATGCCTTGAGCTCCCCAAGTAATAGTTATATCTTACGTGAAATCAGATCAATGCATATCCGATTCTAGCATCTTAGCAACAAATTATTTTGTTTGTAATGTGAGATTAGACGCGTCGTCTGATGACGTTCAGCGTCTTTTTTCAAAGATAGGTCACTTTAAGCAGTACTTTTGTTTGCAACGAAATCAACTGTTTTGCTGTTTGAAGACGGAACGCGATAAATTGGGCGAAATAGCATTTAAAAATAGAGAAAGAATTATCTACTATTAATATTGTTTTATTTTTATTAAATACTAGCTGTCCCGGCCGTTTCGCTGGGTAACTTTTATTTATAAATAAAATGGCGAAGGATTTACGGAATTCTAAAAATGAGTAGCCTAGAACCATCTACAAATCATTTCGCATCGAATGGTCCCAGTCCCATGCCTATACGTTTAGTAGTTTTCATGTGATTGGCGAACAAAGACAACCTATTTTCATTATGTATGTATAGATTTATTAATTTTGTACATATGTCTTTAGGCCAATCGTTGGACCACTGCCTTCGAATTAAACGGCATGTCGACTTCAAATTACATCTACAGACAAATTGACTGATGTTTTAACCTAAATCAGACTATAAGCAGAGATGTAACAAAATACTTTTGAAAAAGTATTTGAGTACAAAATGCAAATACTTTTTTAATATAGTATTTCAAATACTAGATACAAAATACTTTTGCCTTTGGTATTTAAATACTAAAGACAAAATACGTATTTTCAAAATACTTTATCGAAATAAAATACTTTTTGTAAAAATTACTTGTATTATTTATTTATTAACGATTTTAAAATTACAAGCTCTTCAAAAGAGTATCAGACATGTTGCGTCTGTGTGGACGCATTATCATATCACCATACGAAAACAGCCGTTCCACTGGTGCCGAACTCGGAGACAAGTGTTGTATCGTAAAAGACTTTTTATTGTTGGATATGTGTTGAGGATATTCAGACTTGTGTCTTCATCTCTTAAATATTGGAGGGTCTCCAAATCAGTGCAGGTGCTGTTGTTGCCATCAGTAGAGGTTGTTGAGGAGTCTGAATCATTGAACATATTATAAGACTCACTTTTGCTTCTTTTTCAATGATGTTTGTGGGTGTGCACTTTTAAAATCTTCTTGTTTGAATCTCCGCAATTCTGCAATGAACAACTCCTTCACATACTCCTTTTCAGCTCTTGGTACCCACTTTAACTTGAAGAAGGGATATGACACAGCTGCTAAAATGCTGTCTTTGGCACGAGTGTCATGCAAGTTATATTTTTCAAACCGATTTTGTATACTTTCTTTTATTATATCAATTAAACCACCACAATATACTGGATTTTCTTGCTTCAATAAGTCCAACATTTTGTGCATTCGATACAATTCTGGCTGCAGGCATCCATAAAAAGTCTCCTTGTCACCTTCTAAGCTTCGAATGGCTTCAGATATGGGCTTAGATGTGTTAATATACTCAATCAAAACTGTACTTCTATCTCTTTTAAGACGGCCAATCCTAGTTTTCTCAGAACTTCATTGATGGTTTCTTGGACTTTCAAAATATCAGTAATGCAATCATAATAGGAATTCCACCTGGTTGGACAGGGGCTTGTTGGAGATTTACCAGTGATTTCCAGGTAAATTTCACAAGCTTTGGAGACCAACATAAATTCCATACAGCCCGACATTTAGCCATGGCCGCATCATGTACTTTTCTGTATGAATTATTGTTACTTCTGGCTTTGTCTATGTCCCGAGAAGGTATTAAATGCAAGGTGTGTGTGGCACATCGCTCATGGTTAGGCAGTTGATATATATCACTATCTTTGGCTTCCGGAAATTCTTTCAAGATTAACATTTCATCTTCATCCATATCATCATTACTTTGCTCATTATTTTTATCGAAGATTTCATTTACATTTAAGATATTAGCACATTCTGAGTATGGCAAGTCTGGCCTTCCAAATATTTTAAATGCTTTCACCATGTTAGAACCATTGTCGGTTACAGTTTTTGTAATTTTAGGTAGCCTTAGATCATATTCAGAATGAATGTCAATTATCAGTTCTGGTATCTTATCAAAGATATGTGCTCCCTTAAATCTTCTGCAGGCGAGTGGTGAGCTATTTCTTTCAAATGTGGTAGGATCAATCCAATGTACTGTCATACCTAAATAACTTCTTTTGGATGAAGACCAAATATCAACGGTGGTACAAACATAATCCACAGTTTTCAATTTCTGTTTTAGATTTTCTTTATATTCTATATATGTGTTACTAATTTTGTTATTGCATGTCCGACGGCACATTATTTTTGGTGGAGTTGACAGTTGTTGAGCACCTTCGATAAGTGCCCGGAATGACTTATTTTCAACAATTGAGACAGGTGACATGGTAACCGAGGCAAAATTAAATAAAACGAAAAAAGGCGCGTACGGCGTAATGACTTAAGACAGGTATGTGCGTTTTGTTTCATCTGTCATTTTGCGCATAGACTTTCAAAGCTGCAGCGCCACTAGTGGCCATTTTCTGAATCGCGGAATGCCTTAGAAAAATAAAGCTAGGAAAAAGAAAGTATTTTGTATTTTACAAACCATTTTTCAAATACAAAATACGTCTCGAATAGTATTTCAATTAAAATACAAAATACTTTTAAAAAAGAGTACTTAAGTACAAAATACAAAATACGTATTTTGTATTTTGTATTTAGATTTTAAATACAAGTATTTCAAATATGTCACAACTCTGACTATAAGCTATACTAGTCCTGTGATTAGGAGGGCGGGCACGTGAGGACGTCGCTTCCAGCACTGGTCGCATAGCTGACGGTGGGCATCAGCAGCCCAAAGACTAGAGTTGAACCAGCGCATAGGGCTCAAGACACAACGCGCGCCATTTGAAACAATGACACTGGGCGAATGTAACCCTGCAATATGGGCGACATACAATACGGCGAGTTTACGTCTACGTCCGTGGCGCTTTCGTCGTTGTAATGACGTCTTACTAGTTCCATTGACTTTGCATTGTACGTGTAACAATGAGAACCGTCACTACTTAAGGTATTGCGTAAGCAGAACGTTCTGGCTCGTACGTAGTGACGTGCTCCGTGTTTTTATTGTTATTTTCATTATAAACTCACGCCTGTTTTCCAGAAGAATAGGCAGAGACCACTGATTGAATTGAGACGCACTTTACACGGTGTGTATCTGACTTCACCGATGTCCATCAATTGTTTCATACAAGCACGTTGGTTTCGAGCGCTTAAAGCTTGATAATTCCTTATTAATCTACTAAATGAGTCCCTCTAAGATTTTCTAGGGCGATCCTATTCGACTGAACTAACTAACACACATGTTCAATCTAGAGATTTATTTGGTCGATTTACTCCCACCATTCACCCTTTTCAGCTGGTAAAAACATCTAGACATAACCTCCTCCAATGTAACAAGCGCATTTTTCAAGCCACACGCCTCTCTGATATAGCAGTTTCTACATATATCATTCCAAGACACTCCACACATAACACTCAGAAATCGTCTCGTTGTATAGAGTACGATATTTAAATTATCTATAGTATGTGCTATAGATAATGATCTTTAGTCTCTGCCTTACAGAAAGTACAACTGGCGTTGCCGCTCGAAGTCGGGCGCCTTCAAGCGCTGCCGGCGCTGCGACCGCAAGTACAAGTTACGTAAGCCGCGCTGAAGGCGCTGTTTTGTATAGACAGGTTGGTGCGTTATCTCCTTGTTTAAACAATAAATTAGCTTTTTACTATAATCAATATAGAACGCGCTTAAAGTCGTTCTTTATTCAACCAATTCGGCCTGCGCAAGATAATACAATTCATATATAATATATGTATTTCTTATTCAAATGAATTCATTAAATTTAAATATTTTGACGTAATAACGTCTTATAAATCGATGAACGCCGGCTGCGCGCACGGAAAAGCCTGACTCATTGTCGCGTTCCGCCTGAGCCGAGCGTGCGAGCGAGAGCGCGGAACAAGCGACAGAGAGGTACGATCGGCCTAAGCGCTCGGCTTGTGACGCATTTATTTCTCTTCCACTCTATCAGTCGATGGAGTGGAAGAGAGATACATATTAATGATAATTATTTTTTATCTCTCACGATGATACAAAATAATGATAACTCAGTGATAATAATCCAATTCAATTCATAAAAGTATGCAATTTTTCATCAATGTTTTCTTATGACATTATCACGTAAAATTATCGCCCGTAAACCGACTTTGCAGACAACCGATTTTTCGTTCTACTTA
Organism: Eumeta japonica; assembly: GCA_005406025.1. Taxonomy (NCBI): domain Eukaryota; kingdom Metazoa; phylum Arthropoda; class Insecta; order Lepidoptera; family Psychidae; genus Eumeta; species Eumeta japonica. The sequence continues at coordinate 118,400 of BGZK01001327.1, forward strand.
TACATCGAAAACATTACATGAAATAAGCCATTACCCGACCGCTTCGCTGGGTTTAAAGTAATATTTGGTGATGAATATTTTTTTTAGGACTGAAATATACTATATGGTTTCGCTGACTCGCACGAACTCGCACACCAAATACAACCATAGACAAACAAATAGATATGGCTAGGAAAAAAAAAAACAAAAAAATAATTTTATTGATGACTGTACGTTGTGAAAGGCATATATTAAAAAAAAAAGTAATTTATAACACATATTTCATTACCTAATGTCGTTTAATCTGTTAAATTTAATATGTCGGATAAAACTTAGCCCCGGTCAGGGGTTGGATTAGAAATCGAGTGCGGGAAAGAAATCGGGATTGTAATTGACAACGTGCCATCTGCAGTCTATACAAAGTGGTGTTATTCGTTTTTGAAAAACAGTGACTTTCAGAATTCCAGAACTAACGCAACACAGCAACGCTTGGTATTTTTTAAAATCTATTTTATCCAAGGAAGGCACTCGAATAGAATATTTGAAATTTGAGAACAGTACCTTCGTCAAAATAGAAGTTTTGCATCGCGATAATTAAGGGCCCGTTCGCCAAATCGTCACGGTACATGAACCCACATGGCGCATACAATAATTGCTTTTTTTAATAGTACAGGATGTAAAAGCGATCCAACAATTGACCGGTACATTTGTGGCGTCTACCTATTTTCAAATCCGTAACTGTGGATAAATTTCTTTTTTTTTTTGTTGTTGATAGGAGAACGAGTAATACCTAAATAAATTTCAACTTCTGAAATTTTCTAAGATTCGGAACCGAAAATTAAAATAAAAAATTTAGTTGATACATTATAAAATTTAACAATTTTGAAATAACCTTTTTTTTTTCATTAAAACAACACTCCAATAACATTCACTTTGTAGGTTAGGTTACTCTACGTCCAAGGGCGGATCCAACCTTCGACTGGACTGTTGGAACTGGCTCTAATGCGATCGCAATAGTAAGACGAAGGCCCAGCCCTTGGGAGGGGGTCAGGCCCCTATAATGACCCTCTCGTGGATCCACCGCCGGGTTCTTTGTACGTTGTAGTATGTAACATCAAAGCCCACGTCTTAAAGAAATGTCTAAAAGAGAAATGACCCGTTGAAATATTGACATTTGCTTTATTTTTTTTTGACGCTAATATTAGCAGTGCGATGAATAATAAAGATGTATACCTACGTATTGTATAACCTTTATTGTGTGTTGCAGCTTCCCGTCGCACACGACCGTCTCGCTGGAATCCATGGAATTTATGCAAAATCGTGAAGTGTACGTCGCTATTTTTAACATTTTGATTGTTTTTTTTTTTTTAATTTGAATAAATATTTACGTGTCATGTACCGATTGTATGATTTCGTACATAATGAGAAATTTAAGCCATGTAGGCGACCCGCGGATAGGAAGTTGATTGTAAAACAAATTCATTAGAACAGTTAGTATTGATTTTCACATTGTATTTATTTAGATACTAGTTGACCCGCCCGCTTCGCTGGGTAATTTTTATTATAAATAAAATGGCGAAGGATTTACGGAATTCGAAAAATGAGTAACCTAGAACCAAATCATTCCGCATCAAATGGTCCCAGTCCCATATCTATACGTTTAGTAGTTTTTACGTGATTGGCGAACAAAGACAACCTATTTTCATTATATATAGATTGACATATCTACCAACAGTTAGTAGTTTTTTTTCACATTTATACCGACTAGTCTTTTTGACCGATTCTAAAAATCAAATTTGCTGTAGATCAACTTTAGCGTAGATGGCTTTCGAATAGTATCGTGGTATAGATTTTTGTTATTAAAGACAAACTGTATTCAATGAGTCATTTTTCATAGACAAAAAAAAATAAAAGATAACATTCGGTGTATACCTAACAGGTCGATTGATTAGTTAAGAAAATATGCTTTTTTGAAATAGTTCTTCGTAAACTATTATATATTATAGTATATCTTCGTAAACAAGGATATCTGAAATTTCAATATGCAGTAATTGCCTAGTGGGAACTTTTTTGTCTAACAGTTAGTGTAGAGCGCGATTCCACTGCACGCTACTTCTGCCTGTTTTTAGCAAACATTTTTTTCTGGAAAAAAGTTTGATATATAAATTAGACATTCGGCATAAGGGTAAACCAACCAAGTCAATTTCATACAAATTTATTTCGTCGTGCTTTGATTTTGTATGCCATGTTTATTCTATGACAGTAATAAAACCCTAAACTTCATAAAAGAAATGCGAGTTCATCTCGCGTGGAGAGGATTCTCTACATTGAAATTTTAACACACTTTTTTAAATCTGACCCAAACTTGTTTTTGGTAAAAAAGTAAACATGACTCCAGATCGTAGAGCGAAATTGCTGAATACATTGTCTATTGTTGAATTCTCACTTGCTTTATATTCTCGAATACGCGGACTAAGACTTAGTGACAAGGTATTTTGATATTTCTCATGACAGAGAACAGACGTAAAACATCATTCGCTTGTAGCGTTCTCCAGTGAGCAGAAGTTCCGGTGGCCCACTTCCTCTCAATCCACTGCGCCCTTTGTCAGCCCACTCTCTAATAGATGGCGCTATTTAAATAGAATACGTAGATAATTTTTCGATCTAACAGATGACACTATTTAAATAAAATATGAAATAATTTTGCGATGTAAGAGATGGCGCTATTTAATTAAATACTAAGAATTTTTTGTGATATAACAGATGGCACTTTAAATAAAATATTGAAATATTATTTCTATCTAACAGATGGCGCTATTTGAATAGAATACTGACAAGAATTTTTTGATCTGACAGACAGCACTATTTAAATAAAATACTGAGATAAATTTTGCGATGTAACAGATGGCGCTATTTAAATAAAACACTGATACATTTTGACAAGATGAAAACAGTACTTCAAGAAATGTACATAATCTATATTATTTATTTAAATAGTGCCATCTCTTTGTAGTATCATTTGCTGTTGAGAAGCGATAGAAATTCATATACATATTTTAATTGGTTAAAAAATATAAAAATTGTTAATGACTGTTAGGCGACCCTAGAACTCGTCGCTTATTTTTATTGTAGATAGCATTCTACCAAGATTGAGCCCTTGTGCACACACAATGAACTCTTACGTCATTTATATCAATTGAGTACGTGTCCATCACGATATCGATCTCGCTTTTCGTCGTCGATTTTGGTAGTTCCGGTTCTAGTCCTGATTTCGACGCCGGTCCCACTTTCACACTCACCACCTTGTTTCAATTCCGATAGTTATTCCATTTTCAAGTAAACGTTTTTCAACATTCACGCAGGAATCCTAAATTTTTGTAATAAAAAGTACTAAAATATAACTCAATACGCTCCTTCTATATTACTTTTGTCGATTTCCGCAACACAAACTCCACTATTACATTTGTATAACGGTAATAGCACTGGACACTAATTTCCGTCCGTGTACGGAAGACACAGTTACGTGAAAGTTGTTGGTCAACGAAAAACGTAAACCTTCAAGGGCGTGCGGTGGCCAAAAGGTGGAACTGCAGCTGTGTGAATGCGTCTTTATGTAAAAAAAATTGGCATTTACGAAATTGACCACGTTCCCTTTAAGCGTAGGGAACAAGTTTTAATGGCGATGAATAAAAAATATATTTGTCTATAAATATGTAAAAAATTTGATCATCAAAAAAAAAAGGGATTAAGATCTGACCTTTAATCGAGACTAAGTATTATGATAGGACTGACTATGAGATGAGCAATGTAACAGTTTTAATATAAATGTTACAAAATACACAAAAAAGTTTTGTTCAATATCGGCATTGTAGAAAATAAATCTAATTACGACTTGAAGACATAAAAAAAGAAAAACAACTATGAGCAGTAAACACAGTTGACAAATGTCAATCATGGCGTATTGAGGTGTCAATGTTCAATAAATAATCTGTTCACCCATAATTCTTTCTTATTAGTGTAACTTGAATCCTAGTCATTTTCTCCACCATATTGATACCAAATTGTTGTACCAAAAAATAAATATCATACAACTATGAACATCAGATTGTAATAGTCCATAGCAGAACTTGCAAATGTTATGGTTGTTGGAACGAAGTTCCTTAACGCTGCTTGTGGTAGGAGTTGAAGGATAGTAATCGTAACATAACGAAAAAGCGTTACGCCCCCTCCATTCGACTTTCTCTTAAAATTCATTATTTTGTATTCAATAAATATTTTTCCTAAAATATTCAGTGAAACTCTGATTTTATTCCTTACTTTGCATTATTTACATTGTAAAAAAAACTTCGCCCCTGACGGGGGTACAACGAAAAAAAAACAAGTTTACTGTTTTTTTTAATGACAACCCTGATAATACATAATTTATTTCGAGCATATGACCTAAAATTATAGATTATAATATTACAGGAATAACATCGTCGAATTTAAGGTACTTAGTATATTTATGGTTAAGATATTTCGAAAAGAAGACAAGAGATAATTTCGCCATTAAATAAAGAGCAATAGGGTTATTTGTATGTACTAACAAAAAGGGTATCAAATAATTGCCAAAATTATATACACATTTGAAGAAACAAAATCTATTTTAATTATTCTATACAATAAGACGTCATCTCGATTCAACCTTGACCATCTCTGCTCAAAGCCTGTCCGATCTCGTCGAGCTCTTCGTCTTCTAGAAGGAATTCTTCTACCATACCATCTTGAGTTTGTTCTGTACTAGCAACTGTTGTTTCTTCGCGAAACATTTTCTCCTACAAATATAATGACATAGTTTTAAACGAATAATTTTGTCTATGTTTCCAAACTATCATAAACAGAACATACATTGTCAAGAATGATGGGTATATAGTGGGCATTCAACAGCAATTTGCTATAACATAATGTTAGAAATTATTCACAATAATTGTAATATTAATGACTTTAGTTTATTTAAATGTCTCCAAAACCAAAAAGTCACTGTCGTCTATTAGTTTAAACATTTTGCTGGCATTTGAACAATTGAAAGTTTGCAAGATTGCAACGAAGCGAATATGGCCGAGAATGAACAGGATAAATGTCAGGTCTAAACGTAAAAGTTTAGGTATTGACTTCAGTATCACTTTAAATATGTTTATGGATTTAAGATACTTGAAATTTTCATTTTCAGAGTGGTGCTGGCGAAGAGCGCCAACGGAACCCTAACACGACCGATATTAGGATCCCGTGTATAGGCACTAGACCTTAATATATAAGGTATAAGCTTGAAATTTTCACATAATATGTATTACTATGGTGGATATTTTAATAAATAAGAAAAAAATGTTTTTTTTTGGTTTTACTTTATGATAAAAATAACAATAAACACTGTAACTTAGTGTGATTACAGTATTCCCTTGTATAAGCTTTAAACTAAAAAAAAAAAACAAATAGAACTGTTAAAAGTGTCGAGCCACACTTTAAGAATGGCGAACTGCATAAACAAAAACACTATTTTTGGTACATAACACAAACACATAACCCTAACTGCATGAAAAAATATTACTATTGTTTTTTTTGGTGAATACATAAAACAAATAAATGTTTACTGTGATACGAACCCTCGGTGTGCGAGTGTGACCTGCACCTTTTCTATAGCTCTCTCTCTCTGTGTTAGAGAGAGCTAATTATATATATATATATATTCATCGACAAATATATTTTAAATATCAATAAAATACTCTATTAAGTCTACTATTAAAGAAGTATGTCATAGCTTAAGGTTTGCTTGTTTCGACATAGAACGTTATCTTGTTTGTATTTAAACTCTATGCATGACATATTGAATATTTGTTAATGATGATATAAAATTTTCTACTACACAACTATAAAATGTTCATAAATTTTTCTTAGGCATCTGAGACGCCTAAGATAAAACCTATCACTACATTCTTGCTCTTAAAAACAACCCTTAAGTAAAGCGATAGAAAATAACTCCAATGCTACCAAATGTATGCTTATGCATGCAGTCACGACAGCCCTGCGGTTAAGAGCGAGCCAACCGACTCAAGGTGCCGGAGTTGATCTTGACCATGGTAGAACTTACAAGTTGAACCGAATTGAACCATTTGTTACATGCCACCGAGGGCATGTTAACGTCCCGGTCGTAGTCGTATTGACCCACCGCGCAACTTTTGTCTTTGCCGCGCAGCTTACTGAAATTCTGATTTTTCAAATATATAGTCAAGTAAAATATTATTTTATTGTGTAATATATATATATATATATATATATATATATATATATATAAGTTAAAATTATTTGCCGACCGTTTTGACATTTTTACACAACGTTGTATTCATATACGCGAATTTTTTTATAACTAGCACTAGTCCCTGACTTCATTTACGTATTTGTACTATTAAACCAAATAATTATACCAATTCTACAAATTTTTTCATTCATTGAAAGCTACATGATCTCCGAGTATATATAATCTATATTTTATTTTGACACTAGAATTTGCCCCGCCTTCGTCAAAATCACCGGTAGCGAAAACTAAACTGAAATTAAGGAGGAGAGCAGAATCGAGAGGCGAAATCGAGACCAAAATTGGAAATGTAACCAGGGTCGAGCTGGTGTATGGAACTGGGTCTGGAATCAGTATCGTGACCAGAATCGTAATCATCACAGCAACATCGATTGATAAAGGAAATACATTCCATTTCCATGCGGGCGAAGCCGCGGGCGCGTAGCTAGTCATTAAATATGTTTTCTATTAGAACACATTTAAATGACAAAAACTCTTTTATGTCTAGTACAAGTTTAATAAATTTACCAGATATAGTTTAATATGACAGCAGTAAATACAAAGTTATTGCTTTTATTGTAAGTAACAATGTAATCAATATAACAGGAATATATGTATTTACTGTCGTTACACTAAGTAATTAATTCTGAAACTTAATGAACTTTGCTTAAATATAATCGCAGTATGAGTAGTTACCGTTCATATGCTATCTAATAAATATTTACTTAAATAAAAACAGACTTTGTTTATATAACCAAGTATGTGTACTACTCATATTAGCAGAAGTGGCAGAAGTAAAACACAAATAATGATACCGAACCTAGGAACTCTTTTTAAGTATATGTAAGTAAATAAATGCCCTTTATATTAAGGAAAAGGTATTGTAACACCAACATACAAGCGTTATCCTTATTGACAAAGGTTTTGGTACAATATTAAAATGACAGACAATAGTAATAGTTAACTACTAATTGTTAAAGTTAAAAATTAAACATGTCAAAATATCGGTAATCTTAGAGATATTGGCATTTGTGACATTAATTTAATGTCATAAATGTCAATACATTTATGACTAACTTGTCAACTGCCGATTCCGAAGTTGAAACAAAGGTATTTTGAGGTATTTAGTTTTTAAATTTAACAGTTAATTATTTCAAATGGGTGTTTGAAGCACACTGTTGCATATCTATGTTTCGCTCAATTTGTAAAGAAATTATACTGCTGTTTATCGAACGAGCGGCAGGACGTATCTCCACATCCTAATGAACCTCGTCAAGGAGGTCTTTAGGAAGAGAGCGTACTCCTTTCTAAAAGGCCGTCAACAAGCCAGAGACTACTCCAGGATCGAGATTATCCATGGGAGACGGTGATCATCCACTCTCCAAGGGCTCGCATGCTCGTTCGCCCCTCAAAAATTCTATGAAATTCAATGGATCACCTCGAGCGGTTCATATTCGTCGTCGGTGCGTTCCGCGTGCTCCAGCAACTCCCGAGGGTCGCCCTCGTACTCGCCCCGCTTCATGTGCGTCTGTATGTGACCTTTGAGACTGCACTTGTGTATGAAGTGTTTGTTGCACACCCTGCACACGTCCCTGTCATAATAATGTTGCCATAACATAAGAGGTATCGGCGGAGATTAACCTTAGAGATTGATAAAATAAAGTCCTACGAATTGATATTGGTGAGAATGTTATTTTTATTAAGCCATGTTTGGATATGTGCAATTATCTATGGCAAGCTTTATTATAACAGTTTTACAATGAGTTTGATGATCATATGTTTAAGGATGAATTTATAAAACAGAAGATGTGATTACATTAAACATAAAAATAAATACTAGGCTGGCAATTTTTAGGACTCACAATAGAAGCTCAGTTCTTTACTCTTTTTTATATAAAATAATATACAATTTTGATTATAATAAAAAAATATTAATGAAACACAAGTAAATTAAACCAACATTTGAATGTAATAGATATGTTTTCTGTATAAAGTATTATCCAATAAAAATAAGAGAGATCACATATAACTAACTATCTGAATATATATAACATTTTATATTAAAGATACGGCACTAATACAGCGGCGTAACGGGTCGTCTGACACACCCACGTGACGCTTTGCTCAATTTAACCTTATTTGTTCAATTTTCTAGATGGACAGTAACACGTTAAATTAGATTACATTAAAATATGTGATCTGAGACGCTATTTTCGAATGACACGACCACTGTCTTGCAGGAACGAATTGTATGTTGTTTCAATTCTGGTAACAAACTTACTTAAGAAGAATGTGTATATTTTATATTTTTTTGATGATAGAAAGTAGATCAATGAAAAAAATATCTGTACAGAAAATATATGAGATGGAAGGGTCGGTGAGAGATGTCCTCGAAAATCTCATGCAAACCGTAGTAGCAAACAAGGCTCATATTAGCACCCAAATTCGTTGAGCCTGCATGAAACAATCGATGGATGGCAGTGAAGTGAGGGAGGTGTGCAAGGATTGTACCATGCGGAGACATCCGGTCTTTGCTTATCCTATCGGGAAATATGAATGAAAATAGAAATTAATCAAAAAATTTTTTTTCTTGCTGAACTTGCAATTATGTGAACACTTGTAGCTTACTTGCGATCGTCGAGATGTATTCTCAAATGTTCTTTCAATGCTATGGCTCTGGAAAATTTCTTGTTGCAGTAAATGCATTCATGTTTCTTTTCGCCTATGTGATGCTTGTTCGCCAGATGTGATTTGAGATACTGCCTCTTGGATTTGTAGTTACATAGCGGACACGAATACAGGACCACTTCATGTTTCTTCTGCATGTGTCTCTCTTTTGACACTTAAAAAATGAAGCCGGTAATTATCATCAGATGAATGCTCTATGTATATAAGTACATTAAAACAATTTGTCTACACTTATTTTTACATCCGACTACTAAATTTGTCAATTCATATTCGTCTTCTCGGTTCTGGTAATAGTCAAGTAAATTTAAGATTTACTCACTCGAATATCTAAATTTTTTATTACAATATTCGCACGCATAAACGCCCTTCTCGCCGAAATTGCTGTGTTCTAATGCCTGATGCTTTCCCAGCAGTTTCAAACTTGAAAATGTCTGTTGAATAAATGAACGCAGATGTGATTCCATGCTTTTTCTATACTTACAATATATGCTTCAATCAGTATGACAAGCTGTATTCTATCCTTGTAAAGTATATCGAAAATACAAAACAAGGAAAATGAACAAGTGTAAGCAGCAATCGCATAAGTCTCCGTTTTCTGAGATTGCTGTTCAGTAAAATTCTCCACTATTTTGTTATTTTGAGAGCCTGTTCTACCACAGTAATCTTTTAAAGTGAACTACTGTTCACTCACAGGTTACTTCACTTTGCACTCCACAAACTACAAATAGCATTACAGCTAAAGCTCCTCATTCACGGGGGTTATATTTCATAAATATGCTGCATATACAAAAACCAAGGATATAGAGTGATTATAGAAGATATATTTTTTTTTAAGATTCGAAAATAGTTAAAATAAATCCCGATAAAATCAATTTAATTTGAGTTTTTCTTAATATATTTTGATTATTATTGTCAGTTAAATACTTTTGATTTAAATGCTGTCTAAATTACTATGCCAGGCAGGCAACAATCTGCAGTTACGACGCTGCTGGCTGAATATTTTCTAGGTGCTTTTATGTTAATTACCTTAGTGCAGTTTCCGCATTGGTACTGTTTTTCATTATGCAGCATCAGATGATTGTTCAATGCCATAGTTGTCATAAAAGCTTTTCCACAATGTTCGCATTGGAATTTTGGATAATTGATGCAGTAGTGCACTCGTAGGAGCGAGTCAGATGAAAATGTATTGCCGCATTCATTGCATCTAGCTCCTTCTGGACTGCTGGTATATGACAGTTCTCTGGGGCGAGCTCTCTTATTCGGAAAGCGGGACAATTTATCTGTTAGATTATCATCATCTGTTTCAATTTGCGACACCACATCTGTTAAAAAAAATTGCAATTGAAAGAAAATTGTGAGATATTCTTGGATCGATAAAATTAGTTCCAATAACAGAATTTTTTTATCTCCGAATAAAATATTTCAAACACACATTAGCAACAAGTTGGAATCCATGATGTTTCATCATACAGTTTGTTACAAAGATAAAAATACTTTTTCTCCGATAGATCTGTTATGGAGTCCCCAAAGCAAAAACAAAAAATATCAGTGTGCATCGCATGTTTATGTGCAAAACAATATATCGTAACAATCCATATAAGAGTAACATTACAAAGAGCAGAAGTACACTTATCTGTTACCACTTTAAGTTACTTCTTAAACATTACATTTCCATAAAGAAAAAGTTCCAATGCTACTTACATGGGAATTATAAAATTCTGTAAGTTTTTTTTTTCCTAACGTTAACTACATCCTCACACTGCGCACCCAATTATAATTAATAGCATTCGGTAAACACAAAATGACTCATTGAAACATGATATTTAGGAAAATTAAATGGGCTTCGATGCATACATGTCTGATGCTAGATCCATACAGAATCTTAGCATGTAAGTCAATAATCTTGCCTATCTATCTCGTCCTATCACACTAGTGTATGTCCAGTCAATAGGGGCTAGTATATAGTAGTGCATCTATGGTCAGTGCACTATGCTTATAAACTAATATATTAATAGCTACATGCTAGTTCCGTCTCTTCCATAAGAGCATTTGGGGTACAGGCCCGGGATCTCCAGTCTGATGGGGTCCCAGAAATGCCATTGTCATTGATTGACTTGCGTGTAAAATTACGTTCTGTTTTCATTTACATATTGTTTGGCCTTTTAAAAGGGTCTCAAACTCTATGCACCTAAAAGTCAAAATTCAGTATGTCCAAGGGCCCTGGATCTGTGTGCCTAAGGACCCTGGCTCTGATTTGGTGTGTTCAAGAACTTAGCCTTTGTGTGCCCGATATTTTCTTCGTTTATATTCACAATATCTTTTTATAAGATAATACTTGATACTCTTTAGGTTATAAGATAATACTTGAAATACATTATAACAATATAGAGAATTTACAGTACTTTAAACTTACTATCTTTTTTTTCAATTACCACTCGTTCCTAAGGCAGTTATCCATCAAGAACAAGGAAGAACTTGAGGGTATCTGTTACCAAATCAAAATTATATAGAATCACAATCATTTATAAAACTATTGTAAAAAAAAAACACTTGTGGGAAGTCGAGCTGGTTATATTCATTTATCCTATAAATATTTAGAGATTGGAATAAATGATATAGAGTTTCTTGTTTATATGGTCGAAATGAAACCCCTCACAGTGAAAGTTTGACAGATATCAGATTTCCGTGTGTAATCTGTTTGTATGTTCATCTGCATATATATCACTGTCATTTGACAAAATGACAAAATCACTATTGACTTGAAATTTGACAAAATTGGAAGAAAAAGCATTTGGTGTTTGTATGTTGTTATATATGAGGCATTTATATTAGTATAAAGTATATTTTTTACTTCAACATGACTGTAATTTTTCCTTGTTAAATAAGTTTCAAAATTTTATTGTTTTAAGTAATTTTTCTTTGTTAAGTATAAAAATATATACAATCGTTAGAAACTGTCATTTAAAATAAGTTTACCCATTAAACACAACTCTTTCTCATTCTTATTTTTGGTTGGGCAACAATAAGCAAACTCACCATCATGATTATATAATCTCTCCTCTTCAATACCAACATCATCATCACTATTCGGAGTGTCAACATCATTGACATTGTCATCTTCCATGATGAACTGTTTGCCTGTAAAGGATAATTTTGATAGTAATTCGATTCCTCAAGGTTCGTATGGGAGTATTCGCCACAGCTCACTTTTAAAAATGATATCGCCTGAAACTTTTAGGATGTGAGTGTGACTAACACGTGGCCAGTTTTTATAATTTACCGTGTTCTCAAGGATATAAGAAGCCCTGAATCAGTATGCACTTATACTAGGGTGGTCGCTAAAAATTAAATTTCTTGCGACGCACCCTAAAAAGCTTTATGAAAAAACACTGAGAATTTTTTTTATTTTTTTTTTAACTCAAAATAACACGTGCCTCAAGATGGTTCAAGTTAATTCTTAAGCATAATTTTGTTTTTTCTTTTCGTATTAAATATGAAGTAATAATTATTTTAAGATTGAAACAGTATTAACAATGAAAAACCTTCAGTATTATCATTATAAGTGATGAATTTCCAGTTATAGCTTCATAAAAAGTTTATAATATTTCGTCATTCAAGCTCATGTTTTAATTTCTCTTATATTTTTGGGCCTTTTATACGTCTGTAAGCAGTTACGTATAGTTATTTTCATGAAAATGTCTAAAAAAGGGATGTTACGCACTGGACACCTTGGTTAAAGGCATCAAATAATTCTCTGTCGATAAATTACCAACAAGTCTAATATACTTCGATCACTAGTATACCTAAAAATTAACTCGACTGTCTTGAGGCACGTGTTATTTTGAGTTAAAAAAATATAAAAAAATTTCCCAGTGATTTTACATCAAAAGGAAGCTTTTTAAGGGGCGTCGCAAGAACTTTAATTTTTTACGACCACCCTAGCTTATACACTAAAGAATGTCATCAGACCCGACTCCACTCGTTAACATATTCTGTTGTATGCATACAATATGTAAAAGCCTTTACTTACTATTCAGTGATGTCAATATAGAAATACTGTTCAATATTTGTTTCTTGAAATTGTCACAATCTTTAAGTTGTTGGCTGCACCCTTCGCATATGTGTGAGTGCCCCTCGTCCTGCGACACCTTTAAAATTGACGCAAAACTAATTATTAATGCCTTTGGGTCGGGTGTCCATACCAAACCGTGACAAAGGGCCATTGCGTCATCACAAAATTACTCTTTCCAATTTTTTAATTCATACTCTATTTTCACATAATTAAAGAAGAAAAAAAACAAAAATAAATACAAATATGATTGTAATGAATCAAATAGAAATTAATCTTAGATCTAATCCCTGAAACATCATAATGACCTGACAAAAAAAACCTATTTTCTTAAAGCAAATCATCGATCTCATTATATACTCAATGCCAAGGTCCAATATATTCGACAATAGTGATGGGATACTTATCACTTTATTTTTTATTTGTTATGATTTCATTGCTCTAATAGTGTTGAGGTTTCCTTGGCAATGATTTTGAAATTTTTAATTTTAATCGAATCTCGATTAAGTGAATTTTATAAATTTATTCTGAATTTTCTTTATAAATTATTGTTGAGGATCATTTTCTCGCTCAGGCATTCGATAGAAATTATAATTGAGCGACAGAAAGGATCCCCAATCGACAATGCACTGGAAGAACACTTCGGCCGATCTGGCCGCTACGTTGAAAGAAAGATACCTCGGCCGTTCTGCCGACTAGAAGGAACCTCGGCCATTCTGGCCTACTTGAAGGCGATAAATAAAGAAGACTTATATCACAAACACACACATCTGCTGCCGATCTGGCTAACTGTGTTGACGCGCAGAGCCTTAAAGCGAGTAAACTAGGAAACGCAAGGCCACACCTCCAGCGCCACTAGGTCGCACTTATCATTGCGCAGCGGCAAGCGCGATTAGTGCGTGGCGAATGCGCAACAGGAAAGGGGCGGGGCGACAGCAGATGTTTTATTTATTTCAGAAAAATTTACATTATATGTTGATTACATCTCATTACATTCTTATAACATAGGTACATTTAAAAACGCTAGTATACTAAAATATCGATCGCCGACAATTACTATAACTGATTTTTAATAAATACGAATATAGTAAAAGAGATTTGAAATTAATTCATAATATTATACAAAATTATTTTAAGTTCATAAGTTGCATTTGATATACTCGCTTCATGCAAATTTTGAAGTTTAGTCAACATTTTCAACTTTACGAGTGAACATCAGGTTGATGTACGAAATACATCAGGACACAGGAGTGATCTAGTTTTCATGGTGATAATGATGAGAGATATCATTAAGAAGTACCAGGTCATATAAGCGTGGTATAGGTGTAGCCTGCGTTATAGTTTTAAAAAGTTTCTTTTTCAAAGATAAAATAAAAATCGATAATATTTGTTTTACCACTTCACATCACTAATATTATTCATATAGAAACTATGATGGCCCTGGTAATAAGTACTCTGAATGCAGTATTGGTTGTCAAAATATTAATCACGTCAGTACATATCTTAAACAAGATTATAAAATAAATTTTATAAAATGGATTCTTTGTAATTATAAAAAATATATGACGAGAACTTCAAGCTAAGATATACTATTGGTTTTTTTAGTAAAATATAAACAGTTAAATATCTATTAATAAATGAGTATTATTTTTTATATCATAAATCACATTGATATGTTGAGTTTAAATATGTACTAGTTGAAATTACTTAAGCTTTTAATATAGGCTTCCATTTGGGGTTGCTACATCATATCTCTCATAAATTTTTCATTATAAAATGTTTTAAAAAAAATCTAGTTATACCAAACAACTATGTTAAATTATCTGCTGTAAAAATTTTAAAAAGATTATTAAAATTTTAAGTAATATGAAAATAAGACTACTAACATATTTACATTAATCATAAACATTTTCATTTCATAACTATTGCATTGTAATACGATTAGGTCCTTCTACCAATGAAAGTATTTTATTTCTAAACAAGTGTCGGCATTAGTATATCTGTGTATATTCTGAATTCATAAACTATGGCTCGTAGTTCATACCCAGATATTCTAATACTGTATCTCAAATGTTGTCGTTTGCTTCATGATAACAGAAATATCCTAACCCTGATGCTGAAACATGTTTTCAATGTTTCCGCGTAGTTTTCTACACAATCCCCGTTCTGTTCGGCTGGGGTAAATAAATCTACTAGGTTATCTGTTGCCATACAGCAAATGCATATTAAACCCTCGTACATAGCACTCCAATTAACCGTGAATTCCGCAAACTACTATTTTAGAACGTAACCAAAACCAAATCATATCAAAACTGACAAATGTCAACATGACAGTTGTCAAACGCGAAATTGGAAGTGTTGCTATTAAAAGTTTACAGACCGGTACTCTTTGTTCCTTAATAACCATAGACAATCTATCATATCGAAAAATGAAAATAGTTTTGCGGACTATAGGGAACGTGCAGAAATTATAGATAGCACCACAAAACGAGAGTAGTGATACGATGTGAATAGAATAAGACACGTCACCAATAAGTTAAAAGTACCGTTCCAAAGTAAATATTATAAAATTGGCATATCTATCATTTCATTTTAGTTTAATGTGATTAAAGTTATAAAATATGGACTTTGGCAGATTAACAATAATAGAGAGCAAGGTCAAAATACATCGAAATACCAAAAATTTTCAAACTGGGGTATATTTTCAGTTACAAAAAAAAAAGTTGGCTTCGAAGAAGAGGCAGTGATAAGTGGTAAAATTATTGCCCAAAATAGTTCAAATGCATTTAAAGTCACGAAAATAGTAAATACTGCCGTTACTCAATTGTTATTGCACATTTTCAGAAATAACCTTTTTTTGTTTCCTCAATACTAGTGAATCCCTTCTTTTCAGCTCGATTTGAATAGAAACATCAAAATTGCAATTTGTAAATGTATAAAAGACAAGGTTGAACAGAAAATGTAGGTGCGTCTGAGTTTTAACTTATTATATGAATTTAGCAAAAAAGGTTGAATCAAAAACTACTTACGCAAGCATATTAGTAATTTTCTTAAATTTTTTTATCCAATGACCAACACATGACGAGGATAGATTTTGAATTTTTTTGTTACAGGAATAGATACAAAATAACAATTATTATTTTGTATCTTCCACTTTATCCGTAAATAGAATGGAAGAGAGATAGATGCGTTTTAAGCCGAATGCTTATAATGAATCTGCCTTAGATTAAAGGTGAGAAAAAGGTTTTCTCTTTATACCTGGCTTGATTATTTCAATTTAAGAAGTAATGGTGAGATAAATACCTTGCCAAGCCATTTATATGCCCTTAGGTCCTTGCATTTTTTTTGCACATGTAAATCTTCTATCCATTTTGTCTTTTGAAATTTTTAGGAATTGCATAATGATGAACTTGCAACAAGTGAAAAAAATTACTCAAATATTTGTGGAAAGTTGGATTTTCTAGAAGATTTAAAGCTTTTTTGAGCCTTGCAGTTTTACTTTCTCCTTAATTTTATTGTTTTTTAATTTTTTTTATTTAATCTTATTGTTGTTTTTTTTCGTGGCTTTTTTAAAGTTACAAGCTTTCGATGCACGGCAAAAAGTGGAACTTTTACATCTCGAGGGGCTGAAATTATTACAAAATTGAATATAAGTAATATATTCAAAATGTTTTTGATAGATCAGTTCTTTTTATACATTATTACATAGTTAAGGTTGATTTGCATATTTACATTCCATTAGTACTGGTAAAATTTCAATGTACAAAACTTACATTTATAACAATTGTTTATTACTTTATTTTACATTTATTGTTTTATGGAAAATGAATTAATTCTTATTGAAATCACTTATTTCTTTATTTATTAAAGATATTCAAAAGATTTTATAGAAAAAACGTGAGATTTATCTTTACTAATAACTATCATTTTATTAATATTTATATCGGTACTTATTTTTTGACGTAGAAGGACCTTTAAGATCTGAATATGGTATGTCCTACTTAATTCCCATTCTGTTTGTCAAGTCTGATAATGGTTATTGCTCTGCTCTCTTCTTACATCCAGAATTTGGTGAAAAGAATTATTATTAAAATAAATAATACGGACGAAATGGATCAGTGATCTAACAAAGTTAGATACAACAACTATGTCGGACAGAATAACATTGAAATTATTAAAATTTATTTTTTAGCTTTCTGATTACGAACTGGAGCACTATTTACTATATGAAATATCTTAAATATAATTATATTTACAATAGTGTACTATTTTCCAGACTTTAAATATTTCACATGGCTTAGCACGGGCACACTTTTGATTGATAGTCATGGAAAGTTATTGACAGTGTATACCATATTCCATCATATATATCTGTCAATTTCTATTGGAATTAATCAATTAATTTGCTATGAAGGAATTAACAGATAGATAAACTGACAAATAGACACTCTTAACAAGTCACCGTTAACAATTTTTTAAACTATTCTTCATTAAAACCGATCAAATTAACATTATAATAACGATTCCATAACATTTCAGTTTATGATAAGTACAGAAAACAGATTTGGATAGTAATTACAATATAATGCACGCAACTTTGCCGCTGTAAAGTTTGTCACGAAAACGTCGCAATGGTGTAGAATAGGAACGCGGCAGAGAATAAAGGGTCGGGGAGCGTAATACCTACGCAGTATATCATTTGCAGCTAATTCACAGCGGCAAAGTTTCGTGCGTTGTACTGTAAATCTCGATCTCTATTCTCAAACACATCGGACATCTTGTTTCACGGAACACTCAGAAACAACTGGAACATATATTTATACTTCTCTTTGAACTGTAATACGGTGTTACCGTCTGCTTCTGGCGTCAGCTGTTGGCTTCGGAATCATTACTGCAACGCCACGACGCCATGACCTATCGCTGCGACAAAACGCGGCTACACGTCGTCTGCTGTTATGATGTTGAGAAATGATATTTGATAGTCATCTATAGATCACCACGTATTAAAATAATTTAATTTTCAATACTAATTACATTTAATTAAAATTATTAAGTAAAATATTCTTATGATAGGATAAGGAAACACACATAAATGAAAATATTGTATTAGATGAAAGTTTATATAAAACGTTTTCTTTAATTACACAAATCCTACTTAAGATATATGTTTGTCGCACATAAAGAAAACTTTTTTTTTTTTTGTTTCCCTCTTGCGACGAGGAGGAGGTAAAAAATGTCTATCCTGCACACCCTCGCGCCCGTACGCGTGGGTAGTGTGGGACTGAAACCCACTAAAAAATTCCTCCTGAAAGTGAAGTAATTGGGTCGGCTATGCTATTTAGTCGGTCGAGACGAGTCAGATGACAAGTCAGACGACTTTGATAGCTTCACCGAGTGCGGCCGGACGGCACATGCGAGTGCCGACGGCGCGTGACATGCGCTATGGACGACGCCTGGTGGAAGTCGTCTCGGCATAGGATGTCGCAGAAACCGTCACGGGTCGGTTCCCTTCCCTCCTGCCGGCCGGAGGCGGTTGCGGCGGCCGGGTGGAGTAAGGAGCTTAGGTCGATGACCTGACTAACGGATAGACCTACTCTAAGTCAGTCATGCGTGTCGTTGACGTCATTAAGGCTTTCAACTGCCGCTGTAAGAGCGTCAGGTGGATCGGTAGTACGTACGTGGCCCTACGGATAAGGTGGGTGGGATGCGGCGGTTGATAGTCAACCGCCGCGCGTAAACGCATTGGGATGTGATCCCGCGATGTCGAAGAATCGCTTCGATGCGTCCTTCATATATTTGGAAATAGTGGGGAGTTCTAAGTCCCTATGGAGGTGGAATTACGGCACCGTGCATCCGATTTACTGCGTAGTCTATGTAGTGCTTTTGGAGCGGCGTGAGCGAAGACGGAGACGCGTATGTCATCACCGTCCTAATGCACATTTTGTATATGGTACGTTTATTACGTCTAGATAGTTTACTTTTTCTACCGAGCACGGCCCCGAGCGCTTTGTAGAAAAGTGCAGTATTTCTAACACGCTCGATATGATCTCGGAATTTTTTATCGAGCGTGACTCCTAAGTATTTGTAGTTCCGTTGCCACGGAATGATCGCATCAACATTTTAAGATTGGGAGTGTTTTGTCGACAATGAGTCGACTCTAATCTTACCATACTTGAATTGTATGGCTGCTGATTTGTCGGGGTTTACTTCTATCCTCCACTTCCGGAACCATTGACCTAGCTCGTCAATGGCCCTCTGGAGGAGGAGGGTGAATCAGGTGCTCCTATTCCTATTTCCGTAAAAGAGCGCGGTATCGTCCGCGAATAACGCGAGTTGGACGCCAGACGACGACGGTCGCGGTACATCGTTTGTGTACGCGGGTACAGCAGAGGGTGGAGCCTTGAGGAACTCCTGCTCTGATAAGACGTCTTGTCGAGTGAGTGCGCTCATGCCTAAATGTGAAATGTCTGTTTGCTAAATAATTTTGAATAGTGATTATGAGGCGATCTGGTACTTGGAGAGAATATAACTTATAAATCAGACCTGCGTGCCACCCTATCGAGGCCTTGGCTACATCAAAGAAGACAGCTACGGTGCTACGTTCAGTTTCAAAGCCCTCCGAGACATACTCTACTAAGCGGAGGACTTGCTGTGGACAAGAATGGGCTGGGCGAAAGCCGAACTGTTCATCTATGATAAGGCCTTTCCCTAGGAGGTGATCGCTAAGGCGAGAGTTTGAGAATTTTTCGAATAGTTTGCCCAGACCGCTCAGGCTGATCGGTCTGTAGCTGGCAGGGAGGTCGCGTGGTTTCCCTGGCTTGTGGATGCCTATAACCTCCGCCTCCTTCCAGGCAGGAGGAAAATAGCAATTTTATGCACGCGTTAAAATCGCGACCAGTAAGCTTAACAACGGTATAGAAAAGCATTTGATTGCTATTACTAATACCATCGAGGCCCGGTGCCTTTCTGGTATTAAGTGATTTCACTAGCGTTTGGACTTCGCTGAGTGAGACGGGACCAGATCGTCTTTGGGTTCGAGGGAAGTTTTTGGAGAACCTCTTTCTCGATGCGACTGATATGAGCGATGTCGTGCGGAGGGAAGCGTAGAGCATGAGTCTCTATAGAGTCTGCAAGGCACTCTGCTATCTCCGCGTCGTCTATGGCCTCTGTTATCAGGTTTTGAGTGGGGTATAGGGGTATATCCCTCGGTTTTGACGCTTTGGTAACTGCCCAAAACGCTTGGGATGGTTTGATTTCCTCCATGAGGTCGCTCCAACTCTCATTTCGGAATTCCCGAACGCGAGCTTTCACTTCGCGTTGGAGCCTGCGCTCTGGATCTGTACTCGGAGTGGGATATGCGCTCGCGCGGCCTCAAAGCTGCGTTTTTGCTCTTATCAATTCCGAGAATATCGGGCGGAAACTTCCGGCGATCCGAGGATGCCGGAACCTCCCTCGCTCTCCTCGACCACTGTCCTGACGTGGTTGGTAAGAGCACCTATGGCAAGTCAATCTCGTCTGTAGACGCGATGCGTGGAGGAATGCTATTGAGGTTTGGAGTGTCGATTTTCTCAAGCGCGGTCGACACTCTTTATTAGTAATTTTGCTTTTGAAAGCTTTTGAAGTGAAACTTCCTTAGGAACGTTAAGTGATTTGGTGCTACGACGTCACAGTGAAACGTTCAAGTGACGCGATCGGATGATTACTTTTGGGCAGTTATTATTCATTGTAAAAATGAAGAATGTAATAAAACACATGCAGTAAGTGGAATATAGTGGCGAAACTGTCGATTACATCAGTGGTTTCTAATTTTCTAATATTTAATCATGAAAGAATCTTGTAATCATGAATTAATAATACTATAATTTACTTTCTTTTGCATTTTTTAAATCCTAAACTCTATTCCTGAATATTGTGTTAAAGAAGTTTTACTTTACGTCGTGTGTCCGACCAATACTTTTTTTTATTCTTTAAAATGTTACAATATGAACTGACAAAAGAAATTACACGTTCTGTTTTGAGGCTAAGGTACTTGGAAGTTGTATTATTTTACTCTTTGGGAATTTGGTACTCTGTATGAAATACGTATTATTGTTCTGTGGTCTTATAGGTTGTGTATGATGAGTTATCTTGTTTATTAAATTCATTTCATTTGACCTTACTTTTTTTTACACTGCATAATTCCTTCTCATTGTGAATCAGCAATTTACGTTCCAATAAATATTCAAGCAACGATAAGCAACAGTCAGTTTAATGCTTATTCTGAACACTTTGACACTTTTTATCCAGTTGACTATTGTAATAACAATTTCAGTGATATCTATGAACATTTTGAAATATTTCGTAAGCAGTGCTAAAAGAATGACAGTGATTGGACCCGCTCTGTTTGTGAACCACGGCGGCGGCCCAATGCCTTTATTAGGTGACAAGGATCACGAAGGTTTGACTAAATTTTTAAGGGACGAGCTGAAACAGCAAATAAATATTAAAGAGTTGAAAGCGATAGTATTAGTTACTGCTCACTGGGAAGAAAGCAAGGTCACTATTTCTTCTGGAAAACACCACGATCTGTATTTCGATTACTACGGTTTTCCGCCTGAAACGTACAAATACAAATACGATGCACCAGGTGACCCTGAATTAGCTAAACGTATACATGAAGCTTTGAAGGATAACGGTATTGATTCCAAGTTAGACAGCAAGCGGGGTTGGGACCATGGCGTTTTTGTCCCTATGATATTAATTAACCCAGAGGCTGATGTGCCTATAGTGCAAGTGTCAGTACTATCCAATCAAGATGCAGAACAGCATTATGAAATTGGTAAAACTTTAGGACAGTTCCGGAAAGAAGGTGTAGCTATTATAGGTTCAGGAATGTCCTACCACAATATGAGAGAATTCCGTAGGAGTAGAGGTCATGGTAAAGTTGTTAATAAGGAATTTGATGATTTTCTCAATGAGGCTTGTACATCTGAAGATAGTGAAAGGAAAAAGGCATTGATGAATTGGCAAGAACAGACTGGAGCTTTGGAAGCCCATCCTCCACATGCTGCTGAACATTTTATGCCGTTGATTGTGGTAGCCGGTGCTGGAGGAACAGGTCCTGGTCAGCGTGTATTTAATTGGGATATGTCAGGAACTTTCAGACTTAGTGGATTCTTATGGAAGAATGAGTGAAGATGTCACAAATATAAAGTCACCAGACTGATGGGACCAATGAAACTAAAAATGTAATTTATTGATAACATGTTAACTAAATAATTAAATAGTTTATTAAGTAAATGAATGCAGACAAATCATATTAAATATATTTAATGTTTTAATGCATTTCATTACATACATTTTTTTTCAAATTGTGCTTTCATCATTTTATTTATTGTAATCAATTTATAAAAATAAAATCTATAAGTTAAAATTATCATATTCAGTAGTTATGCAAAATGCATTTAAAATCCTGTCTTTCCGGTAATTAAATTTGCTTTGATTTCACTTAAATTCTAAAAATTTGAGTTTGTTAGATTGCATATATTAATAATTTTTTCCAATATTTAAAAACAGTCATTGAGAGATATGTAGTACTTATAATAGAAATAAAAGTATTTATATTAATGATATAGTAAAAGGATGTCTATTTGTCAAACATTATGAAATTTTGCAGTCATAAGTTTTTATGTCATAAAAGAGGTTGTTTATGAAATAACTTTTAATTAAACATAAAAAAAAATTTTGAATCATGTTTACGTTTTTAGTCAAAAGCTTTAATATAAACACTAATGAAAATTAAAGAAACTTTATATTTGTCTATTTTATATGTATAATTATTATAAACTCATGCCTATTTCCCAAAAGGGTAGACAGAGACTAGATTTTCGCATGGTACTATCTTGTCTATATTAATAAACATATGTATATATAAATAATAATAGATATTCGGCTCTCAACTACAAATGACCTCTTCGTTCAATAGAGCTACTCTGAACTCAACCACAATTGACCTCTTGTCTTAAATAGAACTACTCTCAAAACTTAATAAATTAATTATCACCCAAAACCGTATCAAACCATGTAAATACACAAATTCAGGTCAAGACCTTTCCGATAATAGTAAATTCAACTATAAAAAACCCATGTTATCATATAGATGTACTGAACTCAAAATTTTCCTCGTTCTCTCAATTATAAAGACAACTAGCTTTCGCCGGTGGTTTCACTTGCGTGGATAAAGAATTAATTCTTTCATCTCGTCTTGCTCTCAGTCATGAACCCAGATGCTAACCCTTTCTCTGTCATGATCCCGAGATTTGGTTTTTGATACCGATTTGTCTCACAGATCCTGTTTATAATCCGAACAAGGTCTCGATTTAAGTATATTCTCATTCTTTTCTCGGCCCCACTCAATTTTGATTTCAATACTGCTCCTCATTCCGATTCTGATCGCGTTTTTAATCCTAATTTAGTTCCACAGTCGTTTTTGACCTTAGTCCCGTTTCCGATTTCGATCTCTTCTGATAATAAATCCCAATGGTGCTCCCCATCCCGCTTGTCATTTTGATTCCGCTATCGGTCAGGTTTCCCATTTGGATGAAGCTGGAATAAATGCTAGTATAAAATGAAAATTTAGACTATACCACTTAGGGATAATGTACTTTTCTATTAATAAAAGAACTAAAAAATATTGTACAAAAAAAAAAGATAAAGTGAAAAAAATAAAAATCGAGGATATACAAATTAACTTATGATAAATGCCAGTCTGTTTATATAGGCCAGATTGGATGTTGTATCGATATTAGGTCTAAAGAACATGTTTCGGCTTATAGAAACAATAAAGGAGGTCAAATGCTTACTATCAACTACTTATTAGATATTATGTCTCCTATCTAATTTTACTAAACATTTGATAGAGACTTGTAATAAACTTAATAACAACATATTTTGCATGTATATAGGAGAGGTTTAAAACTAAATAATCTGTAATCGTTGGAAATTTTGAAACATCAAAATAAAGATAATATGCTTAATCATCAAATAAAATTTTACAAATCGACAATATTGGACGATCAACTGTTACAATCTGGACAATGATTTGGTAATGGTTATTCTGTGACAATTGACAAGAATGTCTATCAACTATTGTCTGTGGCTGCTGTTGGAGGGGGCTTCTGTTACCTTTGACATATTACTCACTGCATGATCTCAATTAGGTGAGGTGGCTGGGAGCGCATCTATCGGTACTTTTTATACTCCTGACACTCTGGTGGATGTGACTGTCTGCATGTTCCTGAAGATGCATCGATCTATAAAAAAGAGAAGATGCATAGTCCCGCGTTCAAAGACGGCCGTGGTAAATGAATGCTAAAACAGATAGTTTAGCACTTATTGCATCCAGAGTAGTTTCATCGCACCGTTTGTTACGATCTCGAAGTGTTCTATCAATAAATTAAGCAATAACATGTTTAAAGCTATGAAAGAAGATGATATTTTTTATTTTCGATAAGCAAAATTTACTTTATAAATAGTAGGTGCTCACTGATACATTATATTGAGTATTCGATGAGTATTTTGTACTTCTTCATTTAAAGTAGCATCAATAACTGAGATATAAACCGATTTAAAAGAAATAGACCTAAGCAACACCGGTCTCTTATTTCTTGCGTAATCGTATAATTCGGTCTCATAATAAAGACTTCTTAACGATGTCGCTTTTCTTATTTGTTATTATTTTTTATATCTGTACAAATATTAAAATTACCTCTAAAAGTAAATCATACAGTAGATTAAACCTATTCCAAAAAGTGTATTTTTAATGTATTTGAATTTGTTTTTTAACAAATTATATGTACGTATTATGCTTATCCAAAATATGTTAATGTTTAATGAATCGTCATCTTATTTTATTGTATACATAATAAGAAAGTTTTATATTACTATTTTCTTTACGCATTAGAAATTATCATGTTCTTTCATGTATACTTTCACTGATATTATGAAATTAAAGGTTCATATTAACTTTAATCTTAGGTGATTACTATATTAAGCTTTATCATAAAGAAAAATATACTATGATTCTTTTTATATATTCTAAATAATATCAAACCGTTCCATTAATGTCTAGTTTAAGAACAGCACGTGTAAATTATATAAAAAAATAGTGTTTATTGTCTTCCAGTAACAAAATGATCGTTAAATGTTCGCTTTGCATTTATAAATGAAACTTATATTGTGACATTTCGGTTGAAATGTCAGATAATAAATAATGTTCCTTCCCTTCTTTTTCTTTGGCATAGTAAAATGGTATCGTAAAGTGTGAGACAGAGACATCATGTACGTTTTTCGACGTTGAAATAGTAAGCGGCTGTGCATCTTCTCTCTTTTTTATATCTATGTGAATATCTGTTTAATTAATGTGATGTACGTAGAAATTGTAACTAATGTTTTGGCAGTTAACTAAAAAACTAATACTTCTTAGATGTTTGACATCTATTAATTCCCTTGAATTAATGTTCAGTGCATTGAATGAGAATGCGTAGTGGAAGAAACATATTCAAGGGTCAGCAGTTGGTTGCTGTTACATATATTGCAAGCAAGTGTCTAATTTTTACAATCTTTAATAGCACAAATTTGTTAATAAAGCCAAGCAGAAATGTTATTAGTCTATTTTACTCAGATAAATTCTTCTTAGTTTAGAAACTTTTAAAATGAGTTCAGTAGTACAAATATAACTGCCTGTTTTTTTATACCTATAAGCTTCGTGCAAGTACAAGCAATAAGTTAACAAAATTTTATCGCAAACGGATTAACTTCATGGCCGCGCATAAAATGCGAACAAGCAAACAAATATTGAATTATATATATTACATTCGGTGTTTATTTATTTATTTCTATATCTATGTTAACAAACACTGACACAAGAGAATTGTTAATATAAAAATAAGTATACATTGATATGTGTATATATCACCAACATCGTGAACCACGGAGGATTATTCAAAACATCTAAGTTTTTATGTCCTAAAAAGAAATACATACAGAAAAACATGGAACATTACAGAGAAGTTCAATCATCAAACACGCGGTTTAAGGTACCAAAAGTATTTTTTTAAGGATCCAATAGTCGACGTCGAGATGATGTGTCAACGACGTTAAAACGTTTATTGTGATTGTCTAGGGGGCAGGGCATCGGTGACCGTGTGCCGGCTATAGTACGACAGCGGCCAATGGCAAACAACTAGTGCGGCCGAGCTCGTCTTTATTGGGCTTGATAAGAAAAATGATAGCACAACATGCCTATTAAAGTCGCACCGTCGTATTTGTTGTCACATAAATTATACAATATCGGCGTCGAGCTGGAGACGTCTGGGGCTTAAATTCGTATGTCATTTATATCACCTCCATATGTGGTAGCGAGCTGGCTGCAGGCCATAAACGCCTAACTATCCAAAAATTGGGTATACAGCCACACGATCCCTGCTGGTACCACACGACCCGGTATATACCTATCCGGTGTGTCTCAGGACGTACTGACAGCTATAGGACTTATGGTAAACCGAATATGTTCATTTAACTTGAAGGGAAAATAAAACATAAAAAAAAATATAGAGATGTGTGCTAAGACATATGGTAGAAGTGAAACTTAAACGTGGAAAACCGAATCGCAACGGACAAGTGGAAAAACTAATCGCAACGGACAAGTGGAAAAACGAATCACAACAGAAAAGTGGAAAAACGAATCACAACGGATAAGTGGAAAACGAATCACAACAGACAAGTGGAAAACGAATAGCAACAAAGCGGAAAACGAATGGCAACGGACAAGTGGAAAAACGAATGGCAACGGACAAGTGGAAAAACGAATGACAACGGACAAGTGGAAAAACGAATGGCAACGGACAAGTGGAAAAACGAATCACAACGGACAAGTGGAAAAACGAATAGCAACAGACAAGTGGAAAACGAATCACAACAGACAAGTGGAAAAACGAATAGCAACAGACAAGTGGAAAAACGAATCACAACAGACAAGTGGAAAAACGAATCACAACAGACAAGTGGAAAAACGAATCACAATAAAATTTTTACTTGAAGTTTTACGGGCAGGTTTTCAAATTCGACAAGTACAATAACAATCTGTTTTGATTCGGTTTTCCACGTTGAAGTTTCACTTCTACCATGTGTCTTTGCACACATCTCTATATTTTTTTACGGGTTTTCTGCAAATTATGATTTGGTTAGGATAGGTACATTTTAATGAATGCATTTTTTATTATATTTAAACATATTTTATTTTATGAAACAAGAAAACAGAATTCAATCCGGAACAAAAAGAAACAACCATAGTCTATTCCAAAATTATACACATACAAAGGAACATTAGCAAATGCAGATTTTTCGTCATTAATCTGTTTTCGGCTCATCTGTGTTATAATCAATAAAAGATACAATCGGCTTGGTAACTAAAATGTGATATAAAACTTGAGACTGTAATGTATTAATAAATCTAGCACAAACGGCATCGAGTGTTGTTCCATGTCGAGTTGTAGGTTCTCGTGGGTTGTTGCTTAAATCTAACAGTAGTTTTTCTTTTAAAAAATCTACTAAAACTCTTGACTCGTCCGAAGCAAAATTAACATTAAAATCTCCACTCAAAAGCATTGAGAGTTCGTGTATTTTTTTTTTCCGTCAACACTTTTTTCGTTCGATGTCGTTCAATTTTGTCCTGACCGTTCTGACTCAAAAAACTGAACCGTCGGTAGTTTCCTTGTTATTAATTTTTCATTTCCTAAACACCCTCTATTTATTTATGTATTTATACTTTTTTACGTAGACCGCGAATAGAGGCAATGATATGCCCAGCCACGTGGACAGCGGAGGTAAGAAACAACAGTTGAGAACACGACGCCTAGCCTTCTCGACCTCTAGCCACGCGATACGTCGGCATCCCCCACCACGCGACCGTAACGCTTTTTCGCGACCCAAAAATCCTAATACCCCACGTCTATATAAAAGTTTCACTTCAAAACCTACTATTTATTGCTTATCGGAGTCCTACTTACGTGTCCCCATCGCCTATCCCAATAGACCTGCTATGTGCACCTATCTCGCTCTGTGCCTCCCTTTCACTTTAGGATGATGCAATATCTCGTGAATTTGCATCATTAATTTTATAAATGCGCATCCTCTATTCTATGTTATATAATACTGTGGAATAAGCTGAAACTAACTACATATATTAAGACGAAACAAAGTTATCACAGTTTTTATGCACTTATTACGCACGCAGTCGCCTTTAACTCACATATATTATGTACTATATCACTATATGAGCGAAACTATACAATATTATAACGTTCCACTTTATATGCCTCGGTATGCGTTTATTATTCAAATGCGACTTACGAAAATAAAATCTAGTTATACCCATATACGACTGAAATTATTTATTTCGGGTATTGTCGTTCGTAACACTTCTTTATCATGAGTGTGGGTACATATTCATAGAACTTATAACACTGCATTTTCGGCGGATAGTCCATCAACCTCTTTTAACCAATCTAAATCAGCAATCAATGCTTTTATTTCGCAATTCGCTTTATAGAAATTAAATTTTTTAAGAGTTTTGCGGGGGAGATTACTAATTCGGCTGTAAGCCTGAATAGGAATCAGGACATAAAAAGGAGGATTTATTCACTGGGAGGTACCAAGAAGAGTGGCTCAAGAGATAACCTATAGTCCACTATGTATAACCTATAGTTCAAGTATGTAAACTCCTACTATAGTAGGAGTTTACATACTTGAAAGATATCACTGTTGCTTGATATAGTTCAAGTATGTAATATAAATGATATGACGCAGGGTAAGAAATAAATAGAAAACCTTATAGTGTAAATTTTAATTCAACAATCGGCAATTATACTCAACAGATGAAATATTTGGAAGAAATGTTATATGTACATCAGTATTTATATCAGTCTCAAGTACAAGTCGCTGATTGGTCGGTATTGAAATCACAGTGAGCGTCTTATCAACACGGGGTGAGGACCAGGCGAATCTTCTTTTGTTTTCATCGGAGAATGTGCCCTAACTGGTCAAATACGCGCGAATGACTGAATATCAAACTAATCTGATTTTTATATCAGGAACCCAATCTGGTCTGTAGATCAGATTAATTTTATGGGCTCTTTTATTTCTTGCTATTAGCCTATTTATATAAGCAACTGAACAAACACACAACTGATCATTATAAACCTTAACTTATCCTTGGCAGTGTTACTGTACTTGTACTGTGTAGGAAAATAAATTTTCTCTAAACAGTTCACTGTTTGGGGTACCTAGCGAATGTGGATTCAAAATTTTCAACATCCAGGGCATATTTATGATAAGGAAATCGGCTAAGACATGCCCACACCAGAAAATGTTTGGTGTGCATTTAGTATGTTTGGTATTGCCAGACGTAATATTCTAAGGTGTTTACGATTTTTAGTTAAGCATAAATCAAAATGCACTGGCGATCCACAATGATAAAATAGCGATTTTAAAGCAATTTCTTCTCTACAAAAAAAAATTACGTTAACAGAAAATCAGGAACAAAAACGTTCATAATGTTTTTACAGAAAACAAGAAAATTATAACAGAAATAACTAATTAATAATATCGTCACTAAAATAAATATGTCCTTTGAAAGAAATTTTTTATATACGTTTATTTAAAAATAAATGAATATTAACGCAATTGTTTTTATTAAGGTATCCATATAATTTATAACTTTAAAAAATCTCAAAAAAATGGCGTCCTCTATGAGTTGTCGGTGTGTGTAAACCGAACGTTGTTCTCATTGTTCCTGTAATAATTGTCTAATAGTAAATATTTAAGAATATTCAAATAATGAATACAAACTCATAGTATGTTAAAGTAAATTGTAAAACGTCATTAAAAATGTGTATATTCGGTATGTTTACGCTGCCAATGTTACAAAGATACATTTTAAATTATTTACCTATACAGGGTATTTAATATCTTAACACTCTAGTTTAGTGAATTTATCGAAAATGGACAAGAAAAGTAAAAAGAAAACTGTGATCAAACGCAAAAGTGACGAACCTGGTGATTGTGACAAGAAGAAGATGGTGAATCGCCCGAGTAAAGTCGAGGAGGAAAAATGCGAAAAGGTGTTTAAACGTCTTCTGGTCTTTAGTTTCACGTCAGCATGTATGAATGCTATAAATATTAACGTCGATGTGATCTGCATCAATATAATGCTTTGAAGTATGGGAGATACAGTTATGGGTTTGAGCGCGTACGGCTTCTCTGTCGCATAAATGAGCAAACACTTCATTTCAAGGATCATCAGATGTCTGTTTAAAAATAATGACATATTTATTTCTGTATTTAATCATAACTTTGTATTTCAGAGGTTATGGCTTGGTTTTGGAGTTGATTTGATATTATGGATTTTGTAGACATCCTGTTTAGATGTGATCGGATTGTACATCCCATATTTACTAATAATAATCTGTGGGGTTTGTAAGTGAAAGCTTTTGCGATGGATGCTAATTAGTAGTACTGTGTTGAAAGATAACCGAATATATTGTTGTGGCTGTGGACATATAAAATAGAATCAAACTAATAAACGATTGAAGTATATCATGACGATGGGCTATGTATGTTCGAGTGGATGCAGAATGGCTGTGTAAAGAAATTTTGGACGGCTATAACAGTTTTATGACATCTTTTAGTACTCGAAGAGAAATGGAAAAGTTTTCGTCACAATGTTTGCAATATCAGGATGGAACAAGTCTAGTGACATCAACATCGGAATGATGGCCTGTAGATTTATTAGGTGTGAATGTGTGTGTATAGCTCATAAGTTTTAGTCTGTGGTGACTTCGGTCATTTGTTGCTAAGTAATACTCTGTCTGTTTATTTTTATATCTATCTTGTAGCAATAGAATAATCCTATTAATGTTACGTTGTAAAAACATTTACTCCTGAATGAGCTGGATACCTAAGATGAAAATAATTTTTGAGTTTACTTAAAATCTTAATTATTGAGTTATATTAGAGCCTGCTATTTCGAAATTTCAAATTCCATCCTTGCAAAACCTATTCAAGATATGACCGAATGAGAAGAGGTAATGGAATACATCCGTCGAAGGCTTCCTATGCTATCCATAATGTTCACACCGATATTGGAAAAATGTTTATGTCTGTTTTATGTAAAGTCCCACATATTTAGTTGTATTGTGATTTATAAATCCATCTTTGGCGTAGTAAAACTTTTTCGAAGCGCCTTATAACATGGAGCCCTAGACAAGAATTTCTCTGTAGGATGTGTCATTTTAATCAATTATGTTTTACAAGGATAGCTCTGTTGAGAGAATCTTCTCTACAGTGTGGTACTAGACACGCTGGAGTGCCCATCTTATAAGTAAAGAAGTATTTGCTTTACTGTGTGCAGGTTTGTTAATTGTGTGGCTGTCGAATATTTTATTCCTAATTACATAAGTAGTAACACTGTTGTTAGCGATATAATGTTTTACCATTCTCAATTGACATAAGGAATTTATGATATATACATATTTTCCTTTGAAAAATTTCATTTATTCAAATTTCTATATCATAGATTAGACATTATCTTTTTATTCAAAAAAGAAAATTGAAATTTATCCATTTAAAAATTACCGAACCTGATATCGGGGCATTTGAACCACGGAGTAATAGCTCGTTCGGGGCCTCCAGCAAAAATTTTGGCATAGTAAATGATGATAGGTTTAAAAAGCTATGTAGGTAATGAAGCACAGCCGAGCAGCCACTACAATTTTTATCACAGCACTTCATGATTATGGGGAAATATTTGATATAAAATTGTTTTCAATGAAAAAAGATGTCGACTTGGGTATACCGCTGAACATTGTTGTGTATGGAATCTTTTTGTTCAAACTTAATGTTTATTGATTTGAATTTTTCGGAGAATATTCTTTCATAATAATGTTGCCAGTGGTATATTTATGGCAACCGAGGCCTGTCATTTCAGGGCCTTTTTCATAATGGTGACTTTGTGTTTTTTATATATATTACCTTCCGCTCTTTTTATTATTGCAAATAATGTTGACAAATGAAGTTTTCTGTCATATCATAACTACACAAATATCTACAACTGCATTTAAGAGATTATATTTGGTGTGTTGAGTAATAGTAGAATGAGTATGATATTTTAAAATGTCACCAATTTAATGTAAGAAAATCGATGCTGATGTGATTCTTAATAGTATATTAGTACAAATCCGCATATGCAATCAGACTAATTTTCATTTGCATGGGAAAATTATATTTCGATTCATTCTATACCATAAAGAAGGGTAAGTTCAGGTTAAAGTCTCTCATTCAGATATAAAAAGATTGATGGCAGGTACATTTCATTAATGAGAATCCAGCACATCAATATGACGAACCATCGCATTAGGGGTGTCTGTTAATTATATGATACACTTTGGGGTGGGGTTGAGTCGAATTTCATCCAATTTTATGTTTGGCAAAGGTAGCTCTAAATATCTTGGAAAAAAATTACTAACTAATAAATAATTACTTCGTTTTCCCTCAAGAAACATTACTAAATTGTGAGAAAACTGGGTTAAATAAAACATGTTTCTCCGCTAAAATATGGCTAAATTCTACACAATAATATTAATCGAGCCACTGAGTTTCTATGTGCAGGCTACAGTGGTTTAGAATGGCTAGATTAGTGAGGTTGAAGGAGTAGATGATTTTACTGGAAATCACATGGATATTGTTGTTCCAATAGTCGCTCTTGAGACCATACACGGGTCTCCATGGGCTGAATTAGAACAAATATTCCTTTAAGAATTTTTTGTCATTCCTATTTAAATATTATATTGTCTGATTTTTCCACTGTGATTCTAGACTATATTTTTTAGTCTTAAATACTAGTCTCTATGAGTTTAAGCAATTGTTTTTTTTTTTATAGAAATGTAACACAGAATTTTATATTTGCTCTAAAAATATGCATTTTAAAAAATCTCACATAATATTTGGAAGGACTCGAGCCAAATCTTATGATGTCCTCACCAGAGGCGGTCGAAAATTTGTCAAAATAGCCTCACGTAATTAACTGATGCCCCTTACCATTGAGTTGATTGGAATATACAATAAGTATGAATTGGTTTATGAGAAAGATGTGACATTTAAATGGCAATACGTTGAAGACATTTTTATTTTATAGGGGTAAAAACAGGCTTTATAGGTGTTTCTTTTTATCCCGATTAATTATATAATGATAAAAATGGCTGATTCTCATATATCAATAATGGAAAAGGGTATTTCATCTTTGATGGTCCTTTTGTCTTTCAAACCTTGATAAAGTTTTGATTTGTGTGTAACTCTACTAGCTCCGAGTGTAAAATATTATTTAATGACAATAACTTTGCTATGATATGTCACATCCTCAGGTGGAGGTGGTGAACCAGGTTGTTGAGGTGCCGGTAGAACAGGGTCAGCAAATTGTTCATACTGGACAACTCGTCGAAGGAAACTTTGAGCAGCCGGTAGGACTTTTTTTTGACTTTTTTAACAAATTACCAAAAAGTTTTTTGCCTTTCAGTGTGGAAGGATACGCTTTCGATTCCCAGTTGTAGATGTATCTATGAGTTATCACATCTCGGTTATGTGTGGGAGCATTCGAATTTCATAATTTAAATTTTCAGTGATTATAGACTCCTTCCGAAATTATCAACTCACCTCTCACGATAAAATGTAATAATTTTTCAAAATTTTTAATAATCATCAAAATCATATCCAGAGTTTGCCGAATTGAACATCGGTTCATTTAGATATATTAGTGTATATTGTTATTGGCGGTATAGACTTGGCAGTTCCCGAACTTCAAATTTATTTTTAATAAGCATTTCAACATTAAATTTGTAATACTCATAATAAAAATAATATTAATAATCCATAAGTATTGTTTTGAAAATCGTATGTGTTTGTACTTTTTTTTTTGTCTTATGTAAGATATAACATATCCCTGCGTTCCCTTAGTCAGCAAAAATAGGAAAAAACCAAACATCCCCCGAGTTTGTTTACCTAACACTTGAAAGCCCCCAGTCATAAAACAAGAATGATGAATTACATTCATCATAACATCATCATCAAAACGAAGACTTTAAATATAAATATTTAAAGATTTAAAGACGAAGACAATATAGACATTTCAGCTTTTTGTCTATTTATATGATTTTTATTTTTATTCTCTATTTCCATCTTTAATAATTAGAGAATATGTTTTATAATATACAAACCTGATACTTGTTGGATATAAAAAAAAATGTTTAATGGGATGTCTTCATCCTTTTATTAGTTACTCAATTCTAGATATTATGGTACTTTGTAATGATCACTTTCATTAACATGGTCATATTTATATACATAACTGCATAGAATATCCACAGGTATTGTTTTATTCGGTTGCTTGTCTGAGTTCTCCTTTAATTTTATAGGTGTTCGTCAACATGAAAGGGGAACCGGTACAGCTTGGACCAAACACTGTGATACTCTACGAGCAAAGCGGTAACCCTTCAAATTTTGCATTCGGTGGTATGTGGACCATGGACTCTTCCGGTAGGATAGTGATGGCCGAAACCATATATGATGTGAAAGGGGAGCCGGAAGAGGAGAACAGCACCTTCGTTCAAAATGCGACTGAAGTTAATAGCGTGAGTATAGTCTAATGCAGAGTTTCCCGACCTTTCTTTTGTTGAGCCTCCCTGGATTTCTAGCAATATTTTCATGCCCCCCCTTTCAATCTTACATTACGAAAAAAAAAAAACGCACATTATTTTAAGGACTTACCGTTATTTTAATTCAAAATTATACAAATTAAACTTCAAACAAATTCGAAACGTTTTTTTTTATTGATATTTATTATAATTATAGTAAATAATATTATTTTATTGCTTAATTTACGCGCTAAATTATTTTTTCTTTCAAAAATGCAAACATATTGCGCCCCCCTTGATATCTCTTCATGCCTCCTTTGGGAGGCGCGCCCCACTGGTTGGGAACTCTTGGTCTAATGAATTTGAAATATTTTTCTCACAAAATAAAAATATAATTTTTTTTTCAGCTTTTCTCTTTTATAATGCTGAGTGTAAACTTGATCTTATCAGTGAGCTTATTGCATATTCGTAATTTTTACAGCAACAAGTGGAGGAGCAGACGAACACTTACCAGCAGTATGAGCTCAGCAGTGGCACAGCTCAAGTCGATGGACAGCAGGAGTATGAAGTTGCCATCATCGAGAGTCAAGTACCGACAGAGGCCGATAGGTGTGGCTAGTGAACAGAGATTAATAACTAGACTTATAAATACATATTTTCACAGTGCAGATCCATGTAATGGGATATTAATGATTCATACACCATTCGTTTTGTTCCCTTAAGAGACCTTTTAAAGTTTAGAAGATTGCGTGTTTTACTAAAAGTTAATTCTTGGGGTTCCATAAGTTCAAATGAAAAAGAACAGAATACTTATAAGATCATTAATTTGATTGTCAGACTGTTTGTGTGGGTCTCAAATATATATAATAATTGTAAAATAGATTTTTAGTTATTTAAGAAAATAGATGAAAATTGACCATTCCGCAACCCATAAACTACTAAGCCTTAACCTATTAAGCCTAAAATTTGGAAAAAAATGCATGATATATTTCTTTACTTATTAGATTACAGAAAAACCTGTAAGAGTTATATGGTATTAAAATGACATTGAAATTATCTCAATATTGTGCATACAAATTTGTCTATACTGTTTGTTGTCTCAGTTGCCACAGACAAAATTCAGATCAGATTAAAAAAACATAGTAGATAACATGCTCATAATATGAAACAGTTTAATTGAAACTTGTTTTTTTTTGTTTTAGAATTTATCATAAATATGTATGTTTTAAGGAGATCAAGGGTTGAGATTCGATACTCGGTTATAGTCCTTTGGATAGCCATATTTCTCCATAGTAAAAAGAATACTACCCGCCAAAATAAAAATCTGCTGCTGCCGTCTGAACTGAAATAAAAAAAAAATGACATCAGTCATTTATGTAGTTTTCTCGATATAAAAATTTTACCAGCTCTATCTCTAATAAAATTACATCGAATGGAGTAAACTTCATTGAAATCAGTTTATTTCTTCAAGAGACATTGGAAACAAAGATCTTCTTAATAAATAAGACTAAAGTGATTCTTAATAATTCCATAGAGTTCTATTAAAACAATTTAAAATAAAATCTGTTTTTCAGCTTATAAAGCTGCATTGTGTGTTGCATGCCACTTTGAAATCGATCAAGGTATTACAAAGGAACAGCTTTTACCGAAAATGATTTTTTAAAATAACTAAGATATCTGGACATATCAATATTTAATATGTATATAAATTTTGAGTTCGAGAATCATATTGAATGCCTCAAGTCCTGTGCAAATTGATAATTTTCTTTGAAAGATGTATTTGGCAAGATATTTGATGAATAACATATTTTTTTTTTATAATTTGAACAATTTTGAAACCTAATACTAATAATTTTGTGCTCTGAAAAATGAACAATAACTGTTTCATGCTTTCTCAACTCAAAAATGTTATTGCTCAAAAGAGTGCTGGTATGATTTGAGGCCGGCCTTCAAAGTCAACCATCATTGAATCAAGTACTTTGCATAGAGGGATAATACTCGCTTTAACTCCAGGGATGAGATTATACAAATATGCTTATTTTTTTTCATGTGTAAACAAATATGACACACCATAAACTGCCCAGGGTTGTGACATCCAGACAAATATATGACACATTGAAACCGTAGAAGTTTTAATTGCTATAGTGTATTGAAATATAAATTTTTGGGCATCAGACAAGTACAAGATCCGTCGGTCATCACGACCGAAGACCAGCTGGTGGCGACGGGCGCCGGCGCCATGCGCTGGCTCAACCAGAAATAC
The DNA here is from genome assembly GCA_005406025.1 of Eumeta japonica. Classification (NCBI taxonomy): domain Eukaryota; kingdom Metazoa; phylum Arthropoda; class Insecta; order Lepidoptera; family Psychidae; genus Eumeta; species Eumeta japonica. Next base: position 155,449 of record BGZK01001327.1, read on the forward strand.
GACTTCGTCGTGCGCAAACTCCAGCATAATTATGGTAAGTGTTCCATTATTGTTATCTTATTGTTCATTATACAATTTTACCCTATTAATATGTTATAATTTTAAACTTAAAAAGTAGAAATAATTCTGTCTATAAAAATGTAAATAATATTGCTAGGAGCCATGCTATGTTTTACGTTTATGACTAAGGAATATGTCCACAATTTTGTTTATAATAAAAGGTGATATATATGACTTTTTAAAATTGAAGTTTTTCTAGAAGTGGTTGAAGCTCTTTGGGTTTTTTTTTTGTGGAATGTCAAATTTTCTTCTTTCTTTTTGACATTTTTTATGAGTACTTAATTGTTTTTTTAATTTTATAACTGCTTAAGGCTTTTGGTATGCAAGAATAATTTCATTTGTCTGTTTTCTATTTATAATTGAAAAGCATATAAATGTAACCTTATATATAATAAAAAAAAAAAAAATGAAAAATCAAGCTATAGAACAAAAAAGCAATAAAAACTTAGGCTTTGAACAATTTTCTGCAAACTAAAGAGTTAAGGGTACACTGTCTTATTATATTCATACACTGTGTAAATATTGTAAAGTTTTACTTTATTATTGGGTTTCTACATAAAAAAATATAAATATTTGTAATGGTGATGCATTGTGGTCAGTGAGTGTAGAAAGTGCATTTACATGCACTATTTTCAAATCTAAATCCACCACACAAATCAAATAATAAAAGAAAAAGAACTAAAAGCAATTTTCTGCATTTCTATAGAATTTTGGGGGTATAAAATTATTATGAGTTTGACATTATAAATTGAAATGTGTCGAAAGTGAAAATTCTGGATCGATATGTGTACAAATTAAAAATAATGAATTACTACCCGATAATAAAAAGTGAATAAATGTTCATAGTAAACAGACAGTGGTAGGTCTTATAAGACAATATGACATCAGACACCACACTGTGAATACATGACCAGAAAGGTGCAAGTACTCTGGCAACTTTTTTGTGCTGGTTTCAGCATTTTTGACACAACAAATCGAAATTACTTAATATATCCTTAAAATATGCAATTATTCTAACTTTTAGGATGGATTCTTTGAGCATTGAAAATGTATAAATTCACAAAAAAAATGTGACGTATTTCAAATGTTATTTTGTAACCAATGAAATAAAGATATTTTAAATTTGAATTTGAATATAATTAAACCGAATGATTAATATCTGCTGTGTATATGATTCCATCAAATCTCATCTGCTTCTCTGTTTGTTAATAAATTGTATAATACCTGCACAAATTTCAGATGCTGGTGTCAAACTCCTCCACTCTCCGTCCGGGTGCATTCAGTGTGTGTACCTCACCACGCCGAGTATGCAACTGGCTTTCAATGCGGTGCCACAGTTCCTTTGTATAGAAACAGGTAAGTTTTGATGACAAATATAAAGTTCGCATATTGAACCTATTCGATAGGTTTTCTATGATGTACTAAATCAAATAACAACAGCATTCTTGTATACAGTTTTAATGTGTTGCTTACGGACAAGAAAATTTAACACTTTTCCTCTTTTTCCGATTCCGAGCATATCCGAATAGTCCACCGAGTTGTAACTTGAGTCATATTAAAAACTGTTCATTCCTTGTCTCTGAAAGTAGAAACTATCTGACGTGGATGGTGTGATAAGGCGATGACAAAAGATTTTGAAATACTAAAATTGTTAAAAGGTTTGCCTTAGCACGGGGTAATTTGTTTGTTCATTCCGGCCATTGGACATTCATTGCTGTATATAAGCCGCCCTTCTAGATTTCTTTGATTTTCATCCTTCTTTCAAGATGTGATGAATTAATGTTGTTTCCATGCTCATCTTCTTGCTATCATGTCAATTTACTAGATAACGGTTTATACATGTAATAGAATTGGGTGTCAGTTTGTCTGTTTCTATGGGCTTTGCTCCAGATCTGCCAAGTCGATATTAATCTAATTTTGCATAGATTACATCTTGGAATAAAAATTTAGATATTTTCTAAACACCAAATGAATGTATAAGGACTAGAAAAATACCAGAAATTCAAAGGGCCTCCTTTGGAGTGTACAGCCAGCATTGGCATTGGAATGTTGAACAGGACTAGGATCGATATAGAGAAAGGATAATGTCGTAGTGCTGCAATTACTGTGGTAGAGCCATTTGTGGTTGATATGGTTGTGGCCCAAAAATGGGCCAGCCCAACCAGTGAGATGCCCACACACAGAATACAGACGTGAAGTAGCAGCTTCCGCTGCTGTGTTTAGTCCAGTAATAGAGAATTGCAGAGTCCCACTCCCCTCACATCTACCCAATCTCTCTCTTTCAATTTCTCCTCCATCAGATATCGTACTCCTACACCTGAAAGGCTGGCAATGCACTGGTGACTGGTGATATGAGGGTGCTTACGTATGGTGATCACCATCTACTCCCTGATTGCTCACTTGCTTGTTTGTCTAATTCTAATATGCTATTAAAACAATTATTATGGTCAAATTTTAAGTTAATATACAGCATTTATAGGAAGAGATTGCCATGCTAAAAATTAAAATATTGGCCCAAATAGTTTTTTTATATATTTAAATATATTAAATTTATATCTTTACAGGTATAGAATTCAACAGTACGATACCGACGGTCGGCGGCGGCGCCAGTCCGAGCATCAAACACAACATAACCCTCTTCCTCGCCGAAGATGGGAACGGCAAGTCTGTGATCGTCAGCGCAGGTCGGTTGCCTGTAGTCCAAGAAGCACTGCCTCCACATTAATTAGTTTAATGGCACTTGGTGGTAGTAATAGATTTATAACTTTGAAAAGGTGCCTTATTAATTTTCAGTTCGTCTGTCCAACAAATTTATTAAAATGGTACATATTACAAAAAAAAGCATAATGAAAAAAAAAAATGTTGTTTTAAACAGTATGACAAAATCAAATGTGTAGTAATAGAGTTCACATTTTAGAGTTATAAAAAAATTTGATTAATATGGCATTAACAATTTATAATTATTAAAGGATTTGTAGTGTGTTTTTGTATTGATAGGGAATATTGTTATAAAACTTCAATTAAAGTAGTTCTTCAACAGTAAAAATGAAATATGTTCAAATTTTAATTTTTGAGCGCGCAATTTTAAATCCACCCCTTGACTTTTACCTTATTTCCTAAAGAGTATGATTCAATTTCGTATAAAAATTAAGTATAACACAATAATTTAAAGTGAATTTTCTTGTGCGGCGCCGTAGAGAACTAAACAGAGTGGCCTTCAACGAAGCTGCGCGCGTTCGACGAATTGGGGTATCTTGCGGCCTACACGGAGGACGCGCGCGTTCAAAACTTAAATAAAACATGTTTTAGAAAAATTTATAATAAGTAAATTGCTTTGTTATTTTGTCTGTTGAAATGTGCAACGGAGATAATTATGCCTATAAAATTGGTTTTTTTGCGGTTTATATTATACTTTTTATCATCTAAAAGTAAATACTGTTTTTAACTTTGCCACTTTGATATATGATATTATGCATGACCTAATTATTATGTTTAATTTGACTTTTAATGTCATGATATATATATTCTTAATCACAATTTCTATTGTTTTTTATAATCTGTATTCTATTAAGTGCAGCATGCAATTGTATAAATTATTACTCTATTGTATAGGGTGTTAATTCACAGAAATCCACAATTAGATGCATACTTGAACATATATTAACATGAAGCATGCAACCCACTGCTGATCCTCAAATCTGTTCTTTCATTATGTTTTCCTATTCAATAAATTGAATATTGATTCTAGACGATTGACAGATATTGAACAACTAAGCAAGTGTTAGTATTTTATTAACCTTAGTCTAATAGTTATGCTGTTATTTCTACTTGCGTTTCATGCCAGAACAGCACATCCTTAGGAAAATACAAATAGTAACATCCACCTGGGTTTCATGCGTACAGTCACATCCACCAGGGTTTCAGAAGTGTTAACCAATGGATGCGTTCCCTACCACCTCATGTGGCATGGTATCATGCAATGAGTAATACATCAAATAATGACAGGAGTCCCTCCATTAGGAGCCACAGACTGTCACCAATAGACATATTTGTCAATTGTCGTATACTAATCATGACCAAACCAATGCCCAAATTGTTACAGGCAACCATCAAACAATGCTAATTTGTAAATATTAATTTTATTGTTAAACAAATTATCTATGTTTAAAATTTCAAAAGATTCCAAAACATAGACTGAACTATGTTTTTTGTATCCTGTTTTTAAACATATAAAAGTGAAATATAATCATAGGTTTCTAACTTACGGTCTCTTGTCCAGGTATATCAATGTTGATCGGTGAGGAGCTGTCCTGGTTGTTGGACACCTTCAAGTCCTGCAACCCGGCGTGGCGGCAAGTGCGTTGCGTCGTCGCCGATCCTACCAAGAACCAACAGGTACTCGGACATTGGACATTAACATTAATATTCACACAATATTCATATATATTGTGTGAATCAAATCCAGATGTCGTACCTTTCCTTATTTTCTTTACGTTACCAGATATTGTACCCTTGTATCAAAATGATTGCGGGAGGGTATCACATCAGCAGTGGGGTGATAGAGAAACTTGACGCAACAACTTGAAATGTCAGCGGTTTGTACATGAAACTCGGTAAAAATATCTGCCTGCCAGTTAGGAGTTGGTGAAGTATGCTTTATAAAAAAAACGTTTTACTTTGTCAATGCAACAAGATTAAAGATTTTTTATTAGCTGGCAGATAGCTTTATGAATAATGGCTAAAAATAGGTTATTTGGTTGTCAGTTAAAATATCATATTGACCCTTGGAATTATCAATGGCACTCAATATGACAAGAGTGATAAAGAAATGTACGTTTGAAAAACATGTTTTTAATGTCTGATGGTGCAACATTTTGAATGCATTTAAGGCGAGTTAAACTGAGTGGGTGTAGTGTTGGGATCAGATAGTCGACAATATACAAAGACAGTGCAATGAAAATTATTCATTAAGAAAAAAGCACAAATACATTGAAACAACATTACAAAAGGATAACATTAGGTAATCAATTGTTTATTGATTATTGATAATCATTTCAATGATCGTAATCATTACTAACATAATAACTACCAATTGCTCATAGAAAGCCCATTGAGCAAAGTACTCATAATAAAAATCACCCCATTTTATGTACATCTTTAATAGTTACCGAGGAACTACCAGAAATATTTCTTATTACTGATTCTTGCGGCATTATTTTCTCACAAACGTGAGGTAGGTTGGAAGTAGACTGGATCATTTAGCACAGTGAGTTGGACTACAGTTCAGTCAGGGTATATTTTTCTAGTGAAGTACAGATGGATAGTGCATGCAGAGACGTCATTCATCTATGCAATGTTTCGAAGACTTAAAATTCTTTCTTATTTTTTGAATGAATTCATTTTTTTGTAGACGGTGCGCGCGGCTTTCCCCGCCGCCCACGTGACGTGCTCGGTGTGGCAGGCGGCGCGCGCCGCCGCCCGCCTCTGCGCCGACGCCGTGCGCCGGGACCCGGACGCGGCCAACGTCGCCGCGCTCACCGTCGACGAGCTGGCCGCCAGGTGTAAAACTTATTCGTTGGCGTTGCTCAGGGGCGAACACACGCACGCGCAGCTGCAGGTGAGAAGCGGCTTTAGATTAAAAAAAAATCCCAATCCACCTATTGTAGGTTTTTCTTTTTTTCCCCAGTATCTATTATCAATAATGGTTTGGCAGCGTAATAACTCTATCACTTTTGTACCACTAAGATAACATTGCTACTATAAAATAATTAATAAAATGCAACCATTTGAGGTCTAACCCTCTTCTGTTTCTCCATACTCGTATCTCAAATCACTTTTCAATTATTTCTTCCCCTGGAATCTAAGATTTCTTTCTTTACAAATTTAGATACCCATGTGACAAGACTGATCACCGTGTTATATATAATATCGCAATATTATCTTTTTTGGTACCAAATTTTTTATGTGTGTGCCATAAATCAATAAAGTGATGGGGTCCACATAGTCGGTCATACAATAGAAATTAATTTATAAATCATTTACAGATGAGATTCAGAAATTTCTGTTTTGTACGTATGAGTGTGATTTCCACGTGGACGAGTGCCAACCTGCACCGATGCCATCTTGTACAACGGAACATCCTTTGAACTTAATTATTAATAAATATTTTCATTAGTTACACAATATAAAACTAATTTCATCACATTGGCATATGGGTTTGACGAGAACTGTATTATAATTGGAATATATATTTGGGAAATCAACTTAGATTCTCATATTTCATTTTATAATGACAACATAATATTTTAGTTTCTACTTAACTAGTAGAATGTACATTGGGCATACAAATTCAATTATCATCATAACCTCTGTTATGAGATCATTACCGAGGATGTTAAACAATGTGTATACGTAGATAAACAATAATATACACTATAAATAAGAATTGTAATATATAACCATTTCGAATATGGATGTTGTGATTGTGATGTATACACGAGATTTATTGGCCAGGTGCTGCGGCGTGGGATCGTGGGCGCCGGCGGCGGTGCTGCCGTGCGGCTGTGGGAGGCGGCCTCGCGTGCCGGCGGCGGCATCGCCAAGCTGGACAATTGGCTCGAAGCGGAGAACTACACCAATATACTGCACAAGGTGTGTGCATTGTGTTACACTCGATCAATAGTACCACTGTTGCAGTTGTTGAACACATGCCTTTCTCAGAGTATAGACGATTATTTAGATTAGTTAAGGAACTTGTCGTTTTAGTTGAATTCCAGCACTCCGTGGTCAATAACCGGCGCCTGTGGTAGGGGAATGCATATGTGTTTTGTTCTTATTATGTGGTGCACTTAGGCTGTTTGATGTGTTCTGTCTACTCCGGTGGATATAGTATTGTCTTATCGTCTCCCTTCATTGCCTTTGCAGATCTTAGAACTCGTATTTGAAACTACCCTGCTTGCTCGAGTTGTGTATTAAGTTACCATTCTTTCGATCGAGAAGGACATATTCCACTGTAGTTCACTGTGAAACTGTATCTCTCTGTCTGTTTTTACTTTTTTCTTTCTACACCTTTTTTTGATGTAAAAATACATAATTTAAACATGTAATTACGTATTTAAAAATTTTTTATAATTTATGAATTTTAAAATTTTTGTTATATTATAAAAACCAATGTATTTATCATGCAATATGACTGTATATATTTGGATAATATGCACTACGTATTTAATGACAAATTTGAAAATGTTAATTGAACTTTTCATGGGTGACCCAAAACAAAAATTAAGAGATTGTGTTAATATTGTTCTCTTCAATTTTTCACTTACTAAGTCAAAGATTTAAGCTAGTTCATTGAGCTTGGATGGGCTCCCCATCTTTCACTCTCTCCCCACTCCTTTCCATCTTTGTTTGTAGATCAATGATCTACAAACAATACTATTTGTTCTTTTTTAATCCATTTGGTGTCAGAATGTCGAATGCGTTACACTCTACTGAGATAAGTGTTATGCAATTATTGACATTGTATAATATTCGTATATATCAGGGTTTGGAGCGGCTGGTCACCAAGTTCAACACTCTAGTACGTAGCAACATGCAGCCGGACGAGTTCGTGGCGTTGTTCTTTAACGTGGCCAATCAGCTCGAGGAGGAGAGGAGGAGTTACGCCCTCAACAGGTTAAGGGTGAGCGAGTTTTTTTGAAAGGTTTCAGCAAATATTTGACTCTGATTAATTTCGAAACTACACTTATTCAGTATTAGGCATTTTGTTAAAGTATTGACAGTGGTCTAAACAATGGTCTACATTTAGCGCCTGTTCCGTGATGTTTTATTATATTGATTATAACAAAAAGTTACATTCATATGCCTTTTCTACAGTCGAAGTTCAATATAAATTGGACTTAGTGCCATAAAAGGATGTCTGTATAAACTTACATGTAGTAACATTTGATGAACATAGCAGTTTTCATAGTAAATAAGATGAAAATTGAGGTGTTATTTTGAAATGGCACACAAATTTACTTCATCCAGGATACGGAATCCATGAAGCAATCGCCTACGGACACCATCACGCAGTACGCTTACAACCTGATGAGCCATCAGACGAAGCTGGCGCAGAAGTGCCTGGACGACAGAGCCGGAAGGTACACGTCATGTAATGTTTTGAATGGCCATGATGGTTTCAATGGCAAAGTTGTTCTAAAAAAAGGAAGCGATTAGTGATTATTTGTGCAAAGATACACTATCCATTCCATATGTTGTTAATAGTTGAAGCGTGAAAATCTTTATGCTACGTTCTGTAATTGTAAGACCCGTCAAGATATAAGATTGCTGCACATTTTTTTTCTGGGATTCACATTTCTTTAATGATAAATTTCATCACAATCAGGCCAGTGGGTTGAGTCATGTAAACATTAATAAGAAAACAAAATTATAATGTAAGCAAGTAAAAGTTCATTTTAAAATGTCGGAATGGATTTTAATTTATTCATCATTTTGTCATAAAAAATCAATCGCGTTTTAATGTAAAATCAAATCTTTGTGTACTCCTGAGTGATTTCAAAGTAAATATAAAAGAATTATTAATATCTTATTTTCAAAAACATCATTTGAATAAATACTAATTAAAAACACAAACCGTTTTCCAATCAGAAATAGTTTAATGCATGTTGATGTAGATCTAGGTTTTTATCTACTTATATATTTTTGTGGGCCGAATTAAATAGGAATTGTTTATTTGATTAAGTTAAGTTAATTAATTGTTTTTCTTATACAAATGTTATAATGATTCTCATTTCTTTATAGCTTTAATTGCTTTAATTGCTCAATTGCTTGTACTTTATACAAATTTTAAGTCAACAAGCTTCATTAATTTTTCGGTTCAAATAAAAGATCTTTTATTTTAGGTTTTGTTTAATGAATAAATAGTATGGAAATATCTGGCAATGATCTTAGTACTACAATTGTAATTTAAGTATTTCGCAACTAAAAATAATGATAATAAATATAAGAAATTTATTTAATTTGCTATAAGAAAATTTGTTTTAACTTGTTTAAAATCATCAAACAAGACATACACTTTTTATTCCTTTTATTTCTAAATAAACATTTATAGGACATTTGTTAATAAAAAAATGTGCAATAATTTCTCACAGGCGCAATGGAACAGCGGCGATATGCAAGTACGGCACTTCGACGCAAGAGTGCTCCTGTCTGTTCAGCAAGGTGTTCCGGCTGCCGTGTAGGCACATCCTCATGCTCACCACGGAGCTCAAGGTGCACACATTGTTCGCTTTAAAATCTATAACTGTGTGTCGCTGCTTTTATTACTGATCATATCTTGAAGAGATAATATAAATCGGATATCTTGGTAAGCGCAGGTTGAGCTGAAGATATCCTCGAATAACGATTTATTTAAAAAAGTTACATATTATCACTTTCAATATTGTGCAAGCTATTCTATGCGCATGTTATTATACTTATATGAATAGTTGTCTATGTTTACGATATAAACCTAGAATTTCTTAGTGACATATGCCGATAAAGAAAAAAATTTAAATTAAGGTTCTATTTTCCCAATACGATTTGAATGTTCAGTGGGAGTGTGAGAAGTGACATAATTTTTGGGTTTAGAGAAAGAGAGGTGATTTAATTTAATTGACTGATTGGCGCAGTTTGTACTGACTTGCTGCGCTGCAGGGGTTCTATTTAATTAAAAATTTGTTTGTTTTGAGTCTGGGTGCTTTTATGGGTTATAAGTATTTACTTGCAAAAAAAATGTATAGATATATATATATTCTATTAAATATCTGGTACCACTAGTACAAGCTTCGTTGCTTTGTTTTCAATCAGATGGTGCTGTGTGTATGTCTGAAGTTAATATTATTATTTTTTTTATTATAACATGTTATGTACCTATGATTTTAACAAAACAGTTATAACATTATTAAATTGAACCAAAATCGACTGAAAGCACTCTTAAGGTATAACTGTTAAACTTTCTCTATTATTATTATGTTCACATTGAGGTTTGTGTAATTTCTATGTTAATAAAATATTACGATTTACAATTCTGATTTTGTACAGGCACATCAAGTCATATTTTTTTTTAGGTCACTGTACGTACTGTGCTACAACAGGAGTGGTAGCGGGCGATTTTTATATCCATTATAGACAAGTTAAAAACAATTAGTTGTATTTTAATCAATTTTTATGGTAACATTTTGTACATTACCCAGTGTTTAGGTGACTGTATTATTCTTTTGGGTTACAAGAAAGGTGTCATTCACTCGAACTCCATCAACATAATTGTGTTCTCAAATTTCATATTAAATTGATTGTATTATTATGTGTTAATATTGCATGATATTCTCTAAGATAGCGTTTATACCTATCAGAATATAATGTGTTCATTTTGTTAACTAAACGTCACCCATCAGCCCACTTGGCTGGGAATTGTGGGTTATGAAAATAAAGAAACTAAATTGGTGTTTGGAATTAAAAGAAAAATAGCATAGAATTATCTCACATATGATTCTGTGTTAATTGTCAGATCTCATATCTCATATTGATCCATTCAGGACATTTTAAATAATGCCCAGAGAAAATATCATTTTATTTTTTAGATCACAAACAAGACACACAATACTACATTCACTAACATAAAAATAATTGGTGCCTCAATTGCTGGGGACCATAGTAATGTGGATTACAAAATTTTCGTAAAAGTTGTAATTATTGTCGCTTTTTTTCTAGTCACATGTGTTTTCGAAGAAAATTGACTTTAACACAAAAAAGTACAGACCCATAAAAAATTGTGAAAACCCTCTTTGATCCTTTAAAGGTCAAATGTGGTACTTTTAATAAGTATATTTTTTTATACTATGCAAAGAGGGGCATCATATAAAAAATATACTTCGATTGTATTTTGCAATTATACAGTTTACAATTTTGTTTTCGACATGCGACATGCAAATATATAAATATTTTCATGGTGTATGTATAAATTCATTGAGTACTTGCTCTTTTTCATAGTTTCAATTTGTATGTGTTTTGATTATAGGTGAAGACCCACATACCTTTTGAACCCCGCTGGACGGTTCAGCACTGCCTTTTTGGATGCGAGAATGTGACCATGACCACGTCCTCGAACAATGCCGGAGGTATGTTCGTATGCTGTTTGGCAGCACTGAGTGTGTATAATGTTAAGTGGGAATTTTCAGTGATGTTGTTTTCACGAGTCTAATGATTTTATGACCATAATGATGTAAATATTATTCTCTACCTAAATGTGTTTTACCTATTGGAAGTGTTGGTCCAATAATAAGGGGTCTATATGAGTTTGTTGCACTATGATAAGGTCAGTTTGTGCACTATGATACTTTGAAAGATAAAAGTGATTGTGTGACAGCGAGTTTAATTCTCAAACGTCATGTTAAAAAAGAATTACTTGTCGCTTAATCAACATAGTGGAAATACCAAGTCAATTGCTTGCTTGATATGTGTTTAATTAGCGGATCTCTTGAAAATTAGTTTTGGAGCACATTTCATAATTTTGTTCCAAAATGGTACCAAATAATGTAATAAAAAAATTTTTACTATCTACTCTCATAGAGTACATTTTTTCTCTTTGCGCAATGTACATAGATAGTCTATATTTAGTCAGTTAGATAGTAAATTTTGTTACAGCTTTAAATGTGTATACATATAGATGGAGATGTTTGGGATATTGTTCAATACTTTATTATGGGTTATAATTACCCCATATTTAAAGTATACATTCCCATAATTTTTTATATTTAGATCGACGCCTTCGATCTTTCGTCTTCCACACTGGTTAGCTCCAGGTAAAGGTTGCGTATGACCATTGTTACGAATGCGGTGATCACTGTTGGGACTGACAGCTTAATGTGTTATCATAGAGCGAATGGTTTATGGCAAAGTTGATCATTTCGCTTGTGGTCTATTCGAAGTTTTAGGAAGAAATGGTATTTATCAGTTTGTACAGACCTTCAAGCACCGGCAAACCTTTAAATTTCGAGGAACTTTCAAAATCTACATTTATTTTTAATAGTGAGTATTACTTATTATAGAAGAATCCATGTCGTGATTGTTTGTCCGTTTGGTGTTTCGTTTCAAATATGACGTCTTTCTCAGGTGGAGGTACGTTCATGGAACAGGTGGTGGTGGAAGATGGCCAACATCGGACTGCCATACAACAACCGCAGCAGATTCATCAGGTACTTCTGGTCCTCTATTTTTAGGAGTTCCTTCCACATCTTTTTGAATTTCTTCAATCGATGATTTCTTATAGAGAGATTCATCACTTTTAATTTTAACAGTGCGCATGGTTTCAGTCAACAAATTAGTCTTTTTAAAGTTCCAGACAAAATAATTTTTCGTTAATGTTTTTTTTCATAGTTCTTATCTGTTTATATTTTCGCAGTTTTGTCGCGCAACTGTTAACAGAAAACCATTTCAAAGAATTCACTAATACTTTTGTGCACAGGTGAAAATATATGACAAGCTTGGAACCAAAGTGATGTATGTAACATTTTTACCAAAATCCATTTCTATGCATATTCCAACTTGAAAATATCAATTCTGTTAATGCAATAGTGGTCTATGTTACATTTCTGCACAGATGATTGCTACCATAAAAATGCATATAATTTCATATAAATCTATAAACCCACAGTAAAATCAAACACGTTGCCCTATTTTCTCAGAATTTTAATAATTTTACGTAGATCACTTTAATTCTACGCTTGTCAGTCATATAAAGAAATCTCTTTCATTTCCTATTAAGGTTCCATGTTTGATCGTTCACAGGTGGGCGGCGTTAGGCAGCAGTACGTGCTGGCCGCGCCCGGGCAGCCGGCCACGCCAGTGTCGCAGGTGAGCGCGCCACCCTCATGGGTTGTAGTCCTTGGGTTGTTTTCTTTGATGCTGCACAAAAGTCTTTTGTTGATGATGTACATAGTATTGTATATGTATGTATATTGTTGACCAAGATGTATATTGATGAAATTCGCAGTATAGGTGTCTTGTATAAGTCGCTGCTTAGCTTCGTAGTTAAATAATAAAAATGAATATTTCTAGGGAGGGGGCACTCCATACATGTAATAGAAACTGAAAAAAAATTCTTTCAGTAAATACCAACATTGTGGCACACAAATTCGACAGTTCTTTTAAAAAAACGCTAAGGTTTCTAAGCAATTTTGTCGAATTCAAAATTTTCTGAAATAATCGCTTCTAAAGTAGTAGAAATTATGTCCCCTCTCTATTTTCTAAACAGTAAGTCCAAAAATAGGAAAAAATTATATAGTTAACATTTAAAAAATGGAAACATGGAAAAAAGTGTAACAACATAGTTTTTTTCATCTGTAGTGCATTTCTTTGTAGGTCCGACATGCTCTTAGTTGGTTTTTTATTCTGCTGTTCATATACATACAGTGTACCATAATTGTGGTGCATACATAGTATAACATTCATTTTTATAAAATTAACAAAGCAAACATCATTCTTTTCAACTATCATAGTGTAAAATAAAGTGTGGCTATTTGTTATGAGATCAGTGCTTTTTCTTTTAGAGAATAAAATGGAATATATTGTAAGGTTGGAGGTGCAACTACACAATTTCATTCTGAGAGGGAGATCGGAGATGATTGAAGTCAGATGATTGAAAATATGGTCTCATTTCTTTTGCTAGATATTTTATTTTCATATCCCAAAAAACATTATTGCCGGACTAGGCTCTTATATAAATAAATAAATAGAATGCTGCAGTCGCTCTATGTATTTGTTTTAATGTTGTTCTTTACGATTCAGTATACTAATAGATCATGGGAATTTGTTCACTTTTGCTCTATGATTAATTAAACGCCTTTGTCATGAAAATTGTCAAAACCACAAATACAGAAAGAGGCTGAACTTAAACGTTTAATCAATTAGAATTACTATGGTTTGATGATTGCCATTTCAGAGTCGCAGCAATACATCCAGACAAACATAAACAAATGTTGTAGTATGATATCATGTCATGTTTATTAGTAGTTATGGACACATACTTCATATCTAGAGCCTGGAAAGGCATGATGATCGTTTCATTATTAAACATGTCTTGCGCGCGTCGCTTCAAACTAAAGATCATTTCATGGTTATTCACGGTTAAACAATCTCGTCTTTCACACCAGGTCATATTCTGCGGCGGCGGGGTTGCCAACGTTGCCGGCGTGGCCGGCGTGAACGCGGGCACCGTGACCGCCGTGGGCGGCGCCGGCGCACCGGTCATCACATCGGTGCTGCCGGCCGGCGGCGCGGTGCTGACGCCGCACCATCACGCCGTCCATCACGCTTAACCGAGGTTGACAGGTGCGATTCTAATTCGACGCTATGCTTCAGCCGGACTCGTTGGTTATGCATTCAAATACGATCCTTACGTATGAGATTTAAATTTCGACGTATTCGTAATATGGGTACAGGGAAATGCGGGTTTAAAAATGCGGAAGTGGTTTTTTGTTATAGAAGTAGATTTTATCTCTATGACTGATTACTATTAAAACAGATAAGAGTAGCGGCAGTGCGCTACACTCTTATTTGCAATAGTTAACTTCTAACTGTTAAAGTCGAAAAGTAAACATGTTAAAATATCGATAATCCTAGAGATATTGGCATTTATGATATTAATTTAATGTTACAAATGTTAATATCTTTAAAACTTACTTAGTCAACTGTCAATTGTGAAGTTAAAACTGTGTATTTTGACGTGATTAATTTTTAACTTTAACAGTTAATTATTTCAAATAAGCTGAAGCACGCTGCTGTTAGCGAACGGAGAGAAGCCGGTCCTAAATCAATCTCTTATTTAAAACATTATTTAATTAAAGTCTTCTTTGAAATATGATAAATAATTCATATTAATTTTTCATCATTACTAAAATAAAAATAAGTACTATAATTGGAGTCCTATAACAATGTTTAAAAGTGCAATGAAAGAAACTTCATGTTTAATTAAGCGGTTAATTGAAAAGTGGCATGAAATTTGGCCTTTCTATAAATATTTAGAAATACAGCACAGCGCACGAAACTCTGTCGCTGTGAAGTTAGTCACGAAAGCGTCGCAATGGCATGAAATAGGAACGAAGTGGAGAAGAAGGGAGGCTGTACCTGCGCTTCGCATCATTCTCAGTCGATTCAGAGCGGCAGAGTTTCGTGCGTTGTATTGTAACGTTCTGAGTTATTTGTGTTCCCTTAAAACGTATGTACGCAACAGCCTTCTTGCTGTAAGATTTGATCCGGCCCGCGAGACATTTTAAAAAATTTCACGTTCGTTATCTATCGCTAAAAATTATGAACACTACTTTAAAATGCACTAGTTTTGAACGCGGCCCGCGTACGTATTTACACACTAAAGTTTGGCCCACGACGTGTCAAAGGTTGCCCATACCTGCTTAAAACAATGCAAGTATACTTAAAATCTGACTTAAACTTATCAAATAACATATTCATATTAAAGACACTACTTCCTGAGTCTTAGTGTAAAAATAGACAGTTTTTAAAACGATATTTCTAACGATAATCTAATATTATTTTTTACTAAACTTGAAAGATTTTTATTAATCAAACGACAAAAATAATGTTAAACTTTGAATTAAGTCTAAAAATAATTATATTTTATTCAT